>CABHPH010135537.1:7618-19475 GCA_902168325.1 Peromyscus nudipes
TCTCTCTCTCTCTCTCTCTCTCTCTCTCTCTCTCTCTCTCTCTCTCTTAATCTGTTTCTGATCTTTATCCTTCCCCTTCTCTCTAAAGAACTGCTTTAGCATATCTGCCAAGGCAGGTCTAGTAGCATCAAATTGCTTCCATTTTCGTTTGTCTTAGAAAGTCTTTATTTCTTCACCTCATGAGATGGAGAATTTCATGGAGTAAGAACTCCAGGGTGCATTTTCTTTTTTCTCACTCAACACTATAAATACTTCACTCTACTCTCTTGCTTGCATGACCTCTGAGAAGTCGGATGTAATTCCTGCTTTTCTGTTAGTGAAATGGCTTCCCTCCAGCCTCTTGGTTTCTTTCAGGGTTTATTTTACCTCAGATTTTTGTAGTTTGAATATAAACATGTTATGTACATGTGTGAGTCTTTTTTCCCTCCTTGGTTTGATGTCTTACATTATTGTTTCAGGTATTCTTTGTTTTTTTTTTTTTTCATCTGTCTTCTGCTCTTATATTCCCATGAAGTGGAGTCATTTGTGGCTGTCTCACGGTTCTTTGATAGTCTGGTCTTCAACTTTCAGTTTTAGGGGCTTCTAATAATTTATCTCCAAGCCAAGATATTTCTTATCCAGCTGTGTCTAGTCTACTAATAACTCCACTGAAGACATTCATCATTTCTGTTACAATTTGTCATTGTCCTTAGTCTTGCTGATTTGACAAGCAGTAAGAACAAGTCAACCGAGAACTTAAGAACTGCCTCAACGAATTTTTAAATGTGCACATGTTACTACCGATATAGGTAAATGCTGTTCAGCAGATCTCTAGAACATCTTCATCCTTAACTGAAGCTTTATGTTCATTGATTGATTTATTGATTGATAATTTCCCATTTCTCTCCTCTTCCTGCCCCAGGCAACCATCATTCCTCTCTTGAGTTCTACTAGAGACTCATGTTCGTGGATCATGCACTAGTTGTCACCCTATTTTTGTCTTTTATGCTGTTTGCCTTTTATTCCATCAGTTTACATCAACCTTCATTTCTCAAACACTATCCACGCATTAAAACTCTACATATCAATTATAGTTATTTAAAATTCTTATTATGTTAATCCCATCATCCTTGACATATCTGAATCCCATTCTGAGTATTGGTCTCTCTCTTCAAACTGAGTTTTTCCTTTAAGTCCATCCTGTAATCTATTTTTTGATAGCCAGACATGATATTATACAAACAGGTAATTGGTAAACAATCTGCCAAGAACAGATTTGGCAGTGCTGTATGGTGAGGGCAAGTCAAGAAATGATGGTTTAATCTTTTTCTGGGCCTGGGCCTGTATGTTATGAAATCCCCAAGTGTCCTTCAACAGCCCAAGCTCTCAAAGTGTAACAGGATGGCTATATGCACTGGAATTGGGTGTTATGTCTCTTCCTCCAGGACAGTTAAGATTCTGATAAAACTCCAACATGGTAGGTTTGGTTCAATAATCTCTGCTGGGAGTAAGCCTTCTCAAAAACAGAATGTTCTCACGTATGTCCAGACAGTTTCTTTCCTTTCTTCCTGCTTGGAGTACACATGTATGTTTTTCTGATGGTGACTGTAAGTACTAGATTGAGCTCCTAGAGGTCGCCCATGACAGGCTCCCACAGAGTTCTTGACTCCCAGCCTTGTCAACTACAGATCAGAAGCCCCTCACCCCAGCAGAGACTCCCTTTTGCTTTTAGGTGTATTCCCTGGTAAGTAGTACATCTCAGAATTGAGCCATCACTCCATTTGGGAACTGATGCAGTTTGGATTTGAGTGTGCCCCAAAGTCCCATGTGTTAAAGGCTTGGTCCGCAGTTTGTTATACAAGTAGGAGAAGGTAGGACCTTGGTGGAAAGAAATTAAGTCATTGGAGACATGCTCTTGACAGAGATGTTGACATCCCAAGCCTTCCTGTATCTCTCTTGTACAGTAGTGGAAAGATGAGCAGGCCTCCTCTACCACATGCTCCATCCATTATATAATCTGCCACCATAAGCCAAGAGCAATAGCACCAAGGGCCATGGACTGAATCCTCTGAAAAAGGCAAACTAAATGTGTTCCTTTATTAGGCTAATTATCTGTGTACTTTGTCATAGTGGTGGGCAGCTGCCTGACATGAAGTTAAGAAGAATTGTTGACTCCTCAGTTTGTCTCACTTTGTGTTGGTTGTTATGGTGATGGGATGGTGGCCACTTCCAAATATCTTATATGGTGTGCTGTGTAGCTGTTTCCCCCAGATTGGACCATTCCCTGTGAATGCAAGGGAGAAGCTCATGGAACTCACAGGTAAGTTACAGGACTCACAGAGCTCCTCCCACCCTGCCCTACCCCCATCCCACTCCCACCCCCCACCCCCCCACTCCTGCCACCACCACAATCCCTCCCTCCACATACACACTGTGGAGTCTGTAAACCATCATTGAGGAGGGGAAGTGTCCTTGTAATGCTTGAAAGTTTTGCAGAGAGCTCCAGTGATGCTGGGATGGGGTTTTTAGTGACTCAGCTGTCAGCATCACACACGCACCTGCAAATTATCTCTCATCCTTAGTTTCCTGTCTTGTTGCTGTAATAAAATATTCTGACAAAAAAAAAAACCTTAAGGGTGAAGCATTTGTTTTTTGCTTATAGTTCAAGGCACAGTCGGTCATAGCAGGGAAGTCGAGCCAGCAGGAGCTTGAAGCAGCTGCTCACATCACATCCACAGTCAGGAAACAGAGAAGGGAGAATGCATGCTGGTGCTCAGCACACTCTCTCCACTTTAGATAGTCCATGATCCCCTGCCTAGGGAACAGCCTTGTCCACAGGCAAGATGGGTCTTCCTACATCACTCAACATGATCAAGGTGATTCCCTGCAGATATGGCCCACTAATGGCTTGTCTCCCAGGTGGTTCTATTCTGTCATACTGACCATTAATATTAACTATCATAAATACACTCCTATGGCTAACCACAATAAACTCATTGGTCCACCAACACAGTCATGAGTAGGATGTGTCTTTTGGTAGCCACCAATACTTTATCTTGGGTAAATGGACATCTGTGTTTATCTGCCAAGAAAATTACACAACAACCTGAAACAGGAAGTCAACTGTCAACCTGGAAAGGTAGGAAGTTGTGATCAGAGGGCACCTCCTCCCACAACCTTGCTGCCAGTTCTTGCTGCCAGTTTTCAGCAGCCCACATGGAAAGAGAGGCCTGGTCTGTCAGTACTCATGGTCTCAAAGGATTTCACAATCTCCATTCTAATAGTTTGGTAGACTTTGGTGGATCTAACCTTCAGACTTAAAATAGACTGAAGAAAGCAATACTTAGAGTGTAAACAGGTTGAGAAAGATGTGAAAAGTTGATCAAAGGGTTGGGTCTGGGAAAGGCTTGCTTCTGAATACCAGGTTTCTTCTGGATACTGTTAGCCGGGCTTCCAGCCTCCATCTCCTCGCCTATGAAAGGACCAGAAACTGCTTCCCAGACATAGGATGATGTAACATGAATTGCTAAATGGTCTTATTAATAGAAAACCCAGAGCCAGATATTGGGGTGAAAACTGAAAGATCAGAGAAGTAGAACAGACAGCCACTAGCTTACCTCTACGAAATCCTCAGCCTCAAGAGAGCGAGTTCTTGTTTCCTCACACCTTATATACCTTTCTGTGTCCTACCATATTACTTCCTGGGATTAAAGGTGTGTGTCACCACTGCCTGGTTCTGTTTTTCTCATGTAGCCCAGAACTCACAGAGATCCACACAGATCTCTGCCTCCTGGGTGATAGAATTAAAGGTGTGTGCCACCACTGCCTGACCTCTGTGTCTAATTTAGTGGCTGGCTCTGTCCAGTGATCCCCAGGTAAGCTTTATTGGGGTACACAATATATCACCACAGGACTTGATATAGTGGGCTGTTTGTTCATGGAGGCTGCACAAAATCATCATCATTAATGAGTTCATTAAACTTGAGAGGAGATCAGTACAGAATGAGGCCTCTTGGGTGACAGGGAGGAGGAGTCAAATTCTAAAGACAAACAGATGAACTTTCCAGAGCCTCTCGGAGGACAGTCTTCCCCTTGGCTAATTACGTGAGGTGCTAATGAATGTAAAGACAGGTTTGAAGCTTGACTGTGTTGGCAGGGCATGACAGGAAATCAGAAGCCGATTTTCCTAATCTTAGTTGCTTAGGCCACACTAAGCATCACTTTTGCCTCCCGCTCCTTCATTTTGTAACTGCAGGGATTGGGATCCTGAAGAGTGTCATGTGTCATGGGTGGAGGAAATATGCCAACATGGAACATTCATCTCTGTAGCCAAGAGTTCATTTCATGCTGAGGGATTGATGGATGTCCATAGTTGCAGGTCTTTTTCTTTAAGTCATTTAAGTGCTATTATTGAATGCCATAGCCTATATTTCTGGGAGAGAGAATACAAACGCTAACCCTCAGGCAGTCTGAGGCAGGGCAGCTGATCAGAACAGGTACCCATTCCGTAAACAGGCTCTCCCATTGTAACCTTCTACAGACTAAGCTGGGTGTGCCTGTACCTAGGACTGTCCTGTCTCCACAAAGAACATTCTAGGGGATTTTGTTGATGCTTCTGCATTCAAGGAATCTCCCTGTGTCAAATCCTATCTTTGTTTCTTTCATTTTTGTTTCTGAGATTTTAATATAATTACAACATTTCTCCCTTCTCTTTCCTCCTGCCAAATTGTCCTATATACTCTTCCTTACTGTCCTATATATTTTTCTAAACTGTCCTCAATACTCTTCTTTCAAATTCATGGCCTCTTTTTTTTAAAAAAAATTGTCACTACATGCATATCTAAAATAAATACAAATACAACCTGCTCAGTCTGTATAATGTTACTTGTATGTACATTTTCAGGGCTGACCATTTGGTGTTGGATAACCAACTGGTGTGCTCTTCATGGAGGAAGACTATTTTTCCTGCTCTCAGCATTCCTTAGGTTCTTGTAGTTCTTTGTGTAGGGTTAGGCCTTGTGTGCTCCCTCCAAACACCCCCATCACAAGATCGTATCTCCTGGTTATGCCAGAAGCTGCACCCTTAAAGTCTCACCCACGTAGCTGCCTATACATGAGCTGAACAAGGACAACACCTACCTTTGTTTCTTTCTGCTTGCATCTTCAGAAACTATAAAATACGACCAGGTAACTCCAGTGGATGTTACTAACTGTACCTCAGCCACTGAGAGAATGTCACAGTTATAGATATAATGGAAGTAAAAGGAAGCAACATGAGAAGAACACAACAATCACACTTTCTGACATTTTCTCTCATAAAATATTAGTGGCTATTAAGTATGCATAAGAGCTATCCCTATTGGTTTTTTAGAAGCTATTTGCTCCATGGCCCTTGGCAACTGGTTCCCTTCCTGCTCCCTTACACTGCTAGACAAATGGCACATTTCAAATCCTTCCTCCAGTAACAAACACATCTCAGCACTGTTTTCCACCAGTATTTGAAAGACTAGTTCCCTGAGCATTTCTGCACTAAAGAGAAACGTTTTCTCATCTATCAAGCTCTGATCTAGAGGAGACTGTAAGTGACCATGACAGTGGAAGTAGCAACCATTCCCACACATTGTGTGTGTGTGTGTGTGTGTGTGTGTGTGTGTGTGTGCACTAAGGTATATTTCATGTCATTTACTCATGATGATTCTTGCCATTAGAGAAAGGTCTATGTCAGGAATTTTCTGTATCCTCACATTGAACCATGTGTTCTTCCCCTAAATTCAAAACAAGCCCTGAATGTAGGCAACCATCCTCAGCATCTGGACATTTGGCTTCCCGTCATTCCAGAACACAGAAGTTCTGGAACACCTGCATTTCTTTGATTCATTGAATTTAGATTTGCCATTTACTTGTATCAATCAATCAATAGTGAATGGAAGTGACTTAGCATGAGGAATGTGATTATCTGAAGCCGTGCTGGGCAGTCAACAGTATAAATGACTACAATGCCAGAAGACGCCAGAAAGCCACCCTCACTCTGTCCCACTCCTGTGCAGAAGTACCCGCACTCTATCTCAGGATTATATACCACCCTCAGCGCTCATTCCTATTTGTCCTAACCAAGTTATTTTGTCGCTTTCATCTTTGCTTTATAAGCAAGTTCAAAGGACTGTCTCTGAAATAGCCAGTGACCTGCAGCTGAGTTTCCTGAGTAGTCATATTTAAAAGATTATCAAGTACATTTGAAAATCCAGTTTTTCAAGATTGAAAAGTTAAATGTGTCTCAATTACCCATCTTTTGCAGAACATCTGTAATGATTTTTAAAGTGGATTTCACAATCTCCTTTAAAATAGAAGAAATAAGTATTTGGTGAGTGAAAGTTTTGCTGACAGCGCAGTTATTGCTGTTAACGGCTTGGGCATATTCATTTGCCGGGGAACAAGATGAAGAGTTTGAAAAGGCCTATAATAAAGTGGAAGTTTGATTTGTGTGGAGGATGATATCTCTGCTCCATCTTAATTTACTTCATTAATGTACCCAGATAGTATAAAGTTGGCAATTAAACTTGGTAGAAATACAAACAGTGCCATCTTTTGGACGATGCTCAAACCACACATCTACACAGACATACCTGTTGAACTTTGGTTCACAAGCTTGGTCCCCACAAGCCTCATCACAGATGCAATGAGATCCTTTTTTATCATTAATTAATTTGCATGGCATAAAAATGTTTATTGTCTATGGCAATGCAAGCCATCATGAGGTAGAAGCTGTACCTTTCAACTTACCTGTCATAGAACATTCAGACTGGCCTTATTTTTAAAAAAGCGTGTGTGTGCATGTGTCTGTGTGTGTGTGTGTGTGTGTGTGTTATGTGCATGTGAGTGTGCAGGTGCATATCTTTGTTTCTCACATGCAAAGGCCATAGGAGGATATCAGGTCTCCTGACCTGTCACTCTCCATTTACTTCCTTTGAGACAGCCTTCCACTGAACCTGGAGTTCTGCTGGCAGCCAGAAATTCTCCGGTTTCTGCTCCCACAATACTGAGGTACCAGGTATGGGCTGTTCTATGCCCAGCATTTTATGTGCGTGCTGGGGATTTGAACTTGAGTCATCAGGCTTATACAGCAAGTACTCTTAGCCACCGAGCCATCTCTCCAAGCCCTAACATGGTTTTTTAACAGCTCCCTGAAAGTACCATAATAATCATGTGCTCATGTACTTCTTAGAGTGCATGAGGACCTCTCACCGCCTTGGAAGTTCCTTTCTAAATCTGAGATGAAGTGTATCTGTCTTAGGTGTCAGTTTCAAAAAGCAAATAGATGGATACTATGTAAAAAAAAAATAGAATGTCATTGCTATTCTGCTCATAAATGTTATTCAAACTGAAGTGGAGGATAGACAAGCTAAGAATATTTCACCCAAACCTGTTTTCTGTTGAATACCACAAAGCAGTACTGGGAATCTGAAAAAGATGGCCCAAGCATGAGAATTCTTAAAAAAAAAAAAAATAAACAAACAAAAAAACCTCAAAGAGCCATTCTAGTCTGCCACCCAATAGCCATCTAGCATTATGCTAAGAACTAAGCATGATCAGCCCTATAGACCCTAAATTACTTAAACAATTACTTCTTGAAGACTTTGTGGGAGGAAAAAAAGGATTAAAGGATTGTTTTAAAGGGGTTACATATATAAAATTAAATGGAAGTACTTTTATGATAATCATAAAGAGGAGGAGGAGGAAGAGGGGAAGAGGGGAACTCATATACTGGGCATTGACCACACACTTGGCAGTTTAATCACTGAATATAGATAAACTCATTTAACACCCATGAAAATTTAATGAGGTGGTTTCCTTTAAACCCATCATTTTACAGAAGGGGAAACTGAGCCAGAGAGAGTCCTAATAATTTGTTTAATGTCAAGTAGGCAATGACTACGTACTGGAAATTTTCATATCAAAGAAATTGAAAAAAGATAATAATTTATCCTGGTGAAGAAATACTGGGCTGATGCCAGAATAAAAACGTGACGCCAGGGGCTGGAGAGGTGGCTCAGGGGTAAAGAGCACTGGCTGCTCTTCCAGAGGTCCTGAGTTCAATTCCCAGAAACCACATAGTGGCTCACAACCATCTGTAATGAGACCTGATGCCCTCATCTGGCCTTCAGGGATACATGCAGGCAGAACATTGTATATGTAATAAATAAATCTTTTTAAAAAAATGACACCAAACTCATTCATGCAGCAAATACACAATTATTCGGGCACCTGTTGTATATCAAGGCTGAAGTGAACAAACTCCCTGACCCTGCAAAACTACTTACATTGGAGATAATATCCTGAATGTCTTTTGAGGAGCAAGAAAGAGATCTACTGTCAATGTGTACCTGAGGACACTGTATGAAGCTCAGATTAATATGTGATGAAATTGTTAATTCTAGTGCTCTGAGCCTGATGAAGAATACAAATGAGTTCTATATGTAATTGATACAGTTTCCTTTAAAATTATAATTTTATGGAAGGAGAGTCTAAGCCTCATCTCTATTACATTTTATATTACTATAAAAATGCTATGTGACTGGGGCTGGGGAAGAGGTTAGTATAGCATGGCTACAGCATGTAGGGTTTCCCACCTTGGCTGGAATGTAGTTTTTGAAGGAGGCTTTTTAGAGATTGTGATATCATCACTGAGAATTTTAGCCTGGAAAGAATTAACTGGACAGGAAGTATAGGTAGATATTAGGAAAGAACACACACACAACATAGAACTTCAGGGTTGGGGAAGGTAAGTGAATGCAGTCCACAGAGTCTAAGAGGAAGCTTAGAATCTTTATTAAGGAGTAGATGAAAACAGGCGTTCCTGGATCTGGAGACGTGGCTCCTTGTGTAAAGTGCTTGCTGTGTAAGGGTGAGGACCTGAGTTTGGATTTCCAGTACCTGTGCACACAACCATCTGTAACCCAGGTGCTGAGGGAATGGGAACAAGCAGGTATTAGGAGCTTACTAGATAGCCAGTCCAGTCAAAATGGTAAGTTCCAGGTTCAGTGAGACACCCTGTCTCAAAGTAAGAAGTAAGGTGGAAAGCAATAAAGGAAGACACTCAACAATGACCTCCAGCCTCCAGAGATATGCATGTGCCCACATATATATGCTCATACATACATGGAATACACACACATATAGACACAGACACAGACACAGACACACACACACAGACACACACACACACACACACACACACACACACACACAGGATGTCTGTAAAGTTGGACAGAAGTTAAGTCACCAGATCTTTATGCTCAGAGGTGAAGGGACTGCTGATTTTGAGGATTGTGAGTAAACATGAAGTAGTCAGTGATGAGAAATAACATGGTAGATTCAATTTTCTACAAGGCACTCCAACAATGATGAAAACTATTGGCTGCAGGCATCAAGGCAAAGGTGGAGGTAAGTATAGGGGTTGTTGTAGCAATCTATGAGAGGAATGGGGGGTCTTAGGGGAAAGGACTGACATTTGTGAGGCCCTGAGAAGAAAGATGGTGGATTATTGGACTTAAGGGGCGAAAGAAAAAAGAAGGAAAATGGGAAGATGTGTTGTTTCCCTCCAAAAAAGAAGATGGCAAGTGCCATTCATAAGAAGAGAGAAGAATAGATAGAGAATTTAGAGTCTTTGAAGAGCATCAAATGCTCAGCCAATTCAAATCTTCATCAAATACACGAGAAACCCTATTCTCTCTGAGCATTTGAAAATACTGCAGTCCCGACATGTCTCCCCACATATCCCATGGCCTCCTGTGGCTGAACTTTCTCTAGGTAATCCGTCCTCAAACCTCAAGTCTTACCTCTGATATCATGACCACCCTGATCCCCACAAACCAAGGCAGGATGCCTCCTGCCCTTCTAGGTTTAGTTCATTCTTCTCCAAGTGTGTGAAAATTTGTTTTTACTCGTCTCTCTCCCAAATTCAACACGAATCCTGGGTATTTTACTACCCAGTCCCTGCCCCAGGCACACCCTCCAGAAATGCCCAGATGCCTGAATGAATGAGTATCCTACAGGCCTGAAGATAGATTGGTGTCAACCTCCAAGGAAGGATCTGAAATTAGATGATTTGGACATCATCAAGTGGCAGAAGCCATTTCCCTTCAACTGATGATCTTCCTGTCCTAGAAGAAAAATGTTTTGTTGGTTTTATAACCCCATCCTGAAAAGCAGTGCTAAAAAGAAATACTCTATGTTCTCATGCTCAAGGTTCCTTGAATCTGTTTTCTTTAAACATTATCTTATCTTCCCAGGAAAACAGGAGCTAATGTACACTTATCCCCCTCCCCCCATACACACACACACTGGTTTCTTTTCAGCTAAAGAGAAAGACTTTTTTCAGCAGAGATAACATAGAGTATACACAGAAATGTCATGTAAACCAAAGGTCTCCCCTTCAGTCCTAGAGAATGACTTTTCTTCAGGGACAAAGATAGAAACATTTCTTTTCCTCTCCTCCCCTTCTAAGCCCTCTCCCATCCCTGGGGTTCTTCCTGTGTCTAATGCCTCACAATGGCCTGCACCCTTCTGAGCCCCATTCTCTTTAGTAGCCTCCTCAGTATAGGATGGCTGAACTTGAGCCTTTGACCTCACTTCTCTGTCAGATCTTCTCACCAAGGTGAAACAATGCTTTTTTTTTTTTCCTGCCGGAGGTTAATGGAGACATTGCTTCTGTGGCACACCTTGTGTTCAGTGCCTGATAAATACAACCTGATATGCTAATGAGTGATAATTAGGGTGGGTTATGGCATAGCCATCTGTCACATCACTTTATATCATTGTATTCCTCTGCTGGAAGAAGTTACACTCCCTACTCCCGTGAAAATTACTTAAATGCGATGTAGAATAAGGGGATTTCTGTCTTCCACTGATGACTCAGTAGTCATCGTCATTTGGATTTAGTTTGAACACTTTTCTACACCTGTCTAGATAGCTATAAACATCACATAAACCCTGAAAAACAACACAAGACTAATTAGTACATATTAAATAAATGCACAAAGCATGTATACATTCGGACACAGATGATGAAGTACATAAGTGGTCTTTCTGAAATGCTTGGCTAGGGATGTTCTGAATGGCTCCTGAATTGCTCGGTATTATTTTAAATTGGAATGAAGGTGTGATTCAGGGTTAAATGGGTTATGTCTTTCAAAACTCTCTGGGAAAAAAATCATACAATTATTATAAATTACTCATTATTTTCTGGAAATATTGAGACTGTCACAGAGGGCTTTTTGTTAGAAGGATGCTTTGAGGATGTGTGTGGCTCTCTTCTAAAACTGGAGAGTGATTTCAATGTAGGCTGAAATAATTTATCTTTTTGCCAAAATGAGTCTCTTCCTGGTTCAGATACTATAATACGAAGCCAATCACCCCGTAAGTGACTTGTAATTGCTTTGGCACCCTCCTCAATGTTCACATTGGAAGGACAACAGGCAGGAAGTTTCTGAAGCAATTTCAGGACTTTCTTTTTTTATACTGGCCCTCCCTCTCCCAACACCCCCAAAGAATCCAGAAAACTGATAGATCCCTTACATCAAGTCTTGCTGGAAGATCTGATGGTTAAATTTGATTGCCAGTTTGATACACTCTAGAATTGCCGGGGAAATGATGCCTCTGGGAACTCCTGTGTAAAATACCTAGATTAGGTTAATTGAGATAGGAGGGCCCACCTTCACTGAGGATGGTACCATTCTCCTGGATTTAATGCAGAGAAAATGAGCTGAGCATCAGGACTCACCGTTCTCTGCTGCATAATGCCTGTTACCATATGATCAGCTGCCTCAAGCGCCTGCTGCCGTGACTTCTCCGCCTGGACAGACTCTGCCCTCAAACTGTG
>CABHPH010135538.1:0-23227 GCA_902168325.1 Peromyscus nudipes
TCCAAAGGGAGTTTGTTGCCTTCCCAGTATTACCTATGGAAGGACCTCTCCTGCCTATCTCAGTCCTGAAACAATAGGGAGCTGCCCCTTCTCCTTCCTGAGACCAGGCCCTGACTCAGGCTAGATTTCTACATGCTCCTGCTTCCTCAACAATACAGAAATAACATTCTTCTCTTTAAGCAGACCCTCTTGCACTACCTTTAAACAAACCCACATCTACACAGCAGCAATTATCATGTGGCTTTACAACTTCCTGAAGCTGTAGCCCACAGGCCTATTTAAATATTCCTTATTGCAAATAAACTTATGAGTAATATTACCTAAGTGATCTTATTCATTTTCTCGTCTCCTGTTCGTTCATTCCTTGACATCCTGTCCCCATTCTCCAAGATGGCTTCTGTCAACACAGGGCCTGCTTGGTCTTCATCTCAACACCAACTGACTACTGCTCTCAACCTTTCCAGTAGCACTTGCTTTTCACTCTGTGAGGGAAAATGCTGAGGTTCCTCTAAGTAAACATCAGACCTCACTGTGCACCTTCACTCTTGAGAATCTTACCCAGTTATGGTTTCATTTACCACACTGACAGCTTAGAAGCCATCCACTTGGTATTCTTAATCGGAAGTTCAGACACCTCTTTTCTGAGCTCCCCAACTCTAAGCATGTTGGCTCATGTCTGTCTGCATGCCCATTACTGTCTGACATCAGGGAACTTCCTTGACACTGTGGTGTCTCTCTCATCCCTAGACAATGCAGTAACCCTGGCCCCATCCAGTTCCTGCTGCTTACCTCGTTCTCCTCATCACTGCGGCCCCTCACCCCTTCCAGTGTTCCAACTGCTCACTTCCTAGTCAGCTCTTAAACGGCTTCAGAGTCTCGCTTAACTCACCCTCCCTAGGGAAGCAGAGAAAGGGGGAGGGCATCAGAGGAGGGGGAAGTATTTCAGTTAGACAGAACTTAAAGAAAATAATCATTTAGATGAGAAACCAAACACTGGCACACAGGCAGGAGATTCACATGGGGAACACTGGTCTTCTGAAGGTCTAGCTGAGTGATCACAGGCTGCACACAAGGGAATCAGAAACAAGTGCTGCCTGGTGCTCCCAGCCCTACAGGTTTTTATCTGGATGAATAAGGGAGTAGAAAGATGTTTCTCTTTCCCACTGGAAACAGTCTCAGTATACCAACACTGACTCATCTATTCTTAGTATGTTCAGATAAAACTAATCTAAATGATAAACATGTCAAAACTAATCTACACTCTTAATTAACAAGTAAGATTCAACAACGTAATGCCTTTGGTACTTTTAAAGTGACATTTTACATTATTTTCTCATATATGAAAACAAAATATCAAAATATATTTTGACAGACTATTACTCAATAATGAAAACAAATGAACTATTGATCATGTAATAACTTATATGAGTATCAAAGGTATTATACTAAATGAAAATATACTAAAACGTTACTCACTTAATAGTCTACTTACACAATACTGAAATGTAAATACTAAGAAAACAGAGAAGATACCAGTGATTGGCAGGGCTTATGGATGGAGGTAGACAGGTGAAACGCTAGAAGAACAGGGCTATAAAAGGGCCATATGAAGACTCTCTGTAATGGAAACCTCCATTTTTGAACATAGTTACAAAAAGATTTACCTGAAATAAGAATTGCGCGCGCGCACACACACACACACACACACACACATACACACACACACGAGTTCAAGAAAAATTAGACATCTGAAAAAGGTGAAGACTGTATTAATATTAATACTCTAGAGCAGTGGTTCTCAACCTTCCTAATGCTGCGACCCTTTACTACACTTCCTCATGTTGTGGTGACCCCCAACCATAAAATTATTTCATTGTTACTTTATAACTATAATTTTGCTGTTATGAATTATAATGTAAATATCTGATATGCAGGCTATCTGATATACAACCCCCATGAAAAGATTGTTCGACTCCCCAAAGGGGTCCCAACCCACAAGGTGAGAACCACTGCTCTAGAGAGTACCACTGAGAAGGGTGTATAATGTCATGTGTATTATTGAACTTTTATGTGCATTTATAATTACCTCAAATCTAAATCTAAATCTAAAGCTTTAGTGGTGGGGATAGAGAACTTGTTTAGCATGTGTGAGGCTCTGGGTTTCATAGTTGGCACTTCAAATAAAAAAATAATAATAGACAAACAGATAAATCCTTCAAACTTTGAAGTTTAAAGCATTTTACCACTATGATAGTGGTTTTAATTGTCAACTTGACATAGTTTAGGATAACTTGGGAAGAGAGTCTCAATGAGGGATTGTCTAGATCAGGTTGGCCTATAGCCATGTCTGTTGGGGGGTCAACTTGATTGTATTAATTGAGGTGGGGTAGGGTGGGAAGACCCACTAAGAATGTGGATGGTACCATTTAATGGGCTGGGCCCTGAACTGAATGAAGAAAAGAGCGAGCTGATCACTTGTAAGCATGCACCCATTCATTCTCTCTCTGCTCTTAGCTGTAGATGTGACCAGCTACTTCATGGTGCCTTCACTTCCTTACAATAATGGACTGTAACCTGGAATTGTGAGCTAGAATAAAACCCCTCTCCTTTAAGTTGCTTTTATCACAGCAACAGAAACACATCCTCAAAAGTTTTATACTCCTCATCCCTTGATACAGACTTGAATCTTTTCACAGGTAGTCTCCAGTTCCTCCACATTCCACCCATACTAGTGTCAGCTCATGAAGAAAGGACACCCAGGGTAGCTACACAGTTGTCTTGAGGTTGTACTGAACACAATAGAGAAGTATTAGCATTTTAGAGAGGAGGTCTTGAAATGAGCTTCAAGGTCTGAGGTCATAATGACTCAGACAACTACTTATAACCTAAGAAAAACTGCCTTCTTTGGCACTTTGAAGTGTTAAAAAAGATCATGTAGAATTAAATTACAAAGTTTGCACACTTGTTTATGCAGCTGGTCTTTTTAAAAATTGTGGTGCTTTAAGTCTACAATTCTAATGGGCTCACTGGTGACATTCCAATCCTTTGAAAAATAAATGAAATATCATAAATCATTTGACAGTTCTTAAGCTTAGATTTTTATCATCACTCTGACTCTAAAAATAAAAAGCAATATGTAAGGATAGGATCTTGTTTTGTGCCCTATAAAGCTCAAGACAGAAAATAAATCATACTATTACATGTCATTTAAAACCCTAACTTTAATACTTGGGATTAAATTGGCATAATGCCTGTGGTCACTCCCATGAGAATCTACACAAGTAGAACAGCTTTTCTTCAAATACTGCATAAGTCTGGTACTTCCTGTGATAAATGAAGCAATAAGGCTTGGTGACTGTACTTGTGTATACTCAAATACTTTATGTCCACACCCATATGGGCATCCTGCTAGATATCTGGAAGGTTAGACTTATTCTTTAGCATCCAAGAGAATGTTGGATTACTTATAAAAAGTAAAATATTGGGGTTAGTCTTTTGAATTAAAAAAAATGTTTTGCAGCTGGGCATGGTGGCACATGTCTTTAATCCCAGAATTTGGGAGGCAGAGACAGGTGGATCTTGTGAGTTCCAGGAAGGGCTGTTACACAGAGAAAACCTGTTTCTAAACATTAAAAAAAAAAGTTTTGTATGTTTGTCTGTATTATCTGCATTGTGTATGTGTTCTCAAGACTAAAGAATATTCTTTTTTTTTAAGTTTTCTATTAGTTTCTTTATTATGGTCATGTTACTTTATAAAGCAGAGCTACTAAAATTAATGTTCTACAACATAAAGGATAATTAGTTTATTGTAGTCTTTTAAAATTTAATTAATTAATTTATGTTGTACAAATTCCTAAAGGTCTTTGTCTCCTCATGTCTTATATACCCTTCTCTGCCCAGCCATGCTACTTCCTTCCTAGTGCTGGGATTAAAGGCATGTGTGCTTCCCAAATACTGGTAGCAAAGGCATGAGATCTCAAGTGCTGGAGTTAAAGGAGTGTGATTACCAAGTACTGGAATAAAGGTGTGTGCCACCACTGCCTGGCTGTTTCTCTGCTAGACTGAATCAATCTCATGTAATCCAGGGTGGCTTTGAACTCACAGAGATCCAGATGGATCTCTGCCTCCCAGTGCTAGGATTAAAGGTGTGTGCCATGTTTAATCTAGTGGCCTGTTCTGTCCTCTGATCTTCAGGCAAAATTTTTTTTTAATTAGGGTACAACAAAAATCACCACGTATTTACTTTACATTCCAATGGCAGTTTCCCCTCACTTTCCCCTGCCTGCCCCCATCCACTCCTCCTCTGTTTCTGTTCAGAAAGGGGCAGGCCTCCCATGTGTATCAACAAAGCATATCAAGTTGTGAGGACTAAGCATCGAGCGGTGGTGGCACAAACCTTTAATCCCAGCACTTGGGAAGCAGAGCCAGGCAGATCTCTGTGAGTTCGAGGCCAGCCTGGTCTACAGAGTGAGCGCCAGGATAGGCATCAAAACTACACAGAGAAACCCTGTCTAGAAAAAAAAAAGACTAAGCACCTCCCCTTACATTAAGGCTGGTCAAGGCAATCCAGCATGAGGAACAGGTTCTCAAGTACCAGCCAAAGCATTATGGGCAGCCCCTGCTCCCATTGCTAGGATTCCTGTAAGTAGATCAAGCTACACATCTGTCTCATATATGTAGAGGGCCTAGGCTGGTTCCATGCAGGCTCCCTGGTTGTTGGTTAAGACTTGTGAGTTCCTATGAATCAGGTTAGTTGATCCTGTGTGTTTTCCTGCGATGTCCTTGACTCCTCTGGCTCCTACAATCCTTCCTCCTTCTCTTCAGCAGGATTCCCCAAGATTGGCCTAAATATTTGGCTGTTGGTCTCTTCATTTGTTTCCATCAGTTACTAGATCAACACTCTCTGATGACAATCAGGGTAGTCACCAATCTGATCACTGGAGATGGCCTGTTCAGGCTACCTATTCACTATTGCTAGGAGTTTTAGCTGGGAGTTTCCCTTGCACCAGGTTTCTACCTTACCCTGAAATACTCCCCACTTTCCAGTCATCTCTTTCAGTACGCTCCCCACCCATCTACCTCCCAAACTGATCCCTCAAGTTCTATCCCCACCTGCCCCCAGTCCACCCAGGAGGTCTCCTCTATTTCCTCTTCCAAGGAAGATCCATTCTTCCCCGCCCCTTGGGCCCTCCTTGTTACCTAGCCTCTGGGTCCATGGATTGTAGCATAGTTATCCTTTACTTGACAGCTAATATCCACTTATGAGTGAGAACATACCATGTTTGTCTTTCTGGGTCTGGATTACCTCACTCAGAATGATTTTTTTTTCCTGAAAAGAACACCAGTAGCACAGACAATAAGATTGACAGTTAGTAAATGGGGCCTTATGAAACTGAAAAGCTTCTGTAAGGCAAAGGACACTGTCAATAGGACAAAATGGCAACCTACAGAATGGGAAAAGATCTTCACCAGAGGTCTAATCTCCAAAATATATAAAGAACTCAAGAAACTAGACATCAAAATACCAAATAATCCAAGTAAAAAATGGGGTACAGATCTTAACAGAGAATTCTCAACAGAAGAATCTCAAATGGCAGAGAAACACTTAAAGAAATGTTTAACATCCTTAGACATCAGGGAAATGCAAATCAAAATGACTGAGATTCTATCTTACACCTATCAGAATGAGTAAGATCAAAACCACAAATGACAGCTTATGCTGGAGAGGATGTGGAGTAAGAGGAACACTCCTCCATTGCTGGTGGGAGTACAAACTTGGACAGCCACTTTAGAAATTAGTATGGCAGTTTCTCGGAAAATTGGGAATTCATCTACCTCCAGACCCAGCTATCCTACTCTTGGGTATATTCCCAAAGGATGCTTAATCATACCACAAGGACACCTGCTCAACTATGTTCATACCAGCTTTATTTGTAACAGCCAGGACCTGGAAACAACCTAGATGCCCCTCAACCGAAGAATGGATACAGAAAATGTGGTAGATTTACACAATGGACAATGGAGTATTACTTAGTATTAAAAAAATGACAACAGGAAATTTAAAGGCAAATACTTTTAGAATTGATTCACTACTTTACAAAAACAAGTGAAAAACTACCACCAGCAACAATTGTGTGACGATGATAGGGATTATTAGGCAGAATTTATGGATCAATTTGGGGGGAAATATCATGAAACCAAGTTTTCCATTCTTTGAACAAAAAGTCTCTTCACTTATTGAGATGTTCCACCTTCTTAGTTCTGACTTGCTGTTTTCACAATACAGATTTTGTATGTCTTTTGTTAGGTATATCCCTAAACTCTCTATTTTATTAAAAATAAGAAAAGCATGTGCTACTAATCATCATATTTCAAAAGCATGTCTCTCAGAACTGCTGTATCATAGTCTCTCTGGAAATGTCTAATACATCAAACTTATAAGCTATTTTAATAGCACATTTCAAAAATGGGCCAAGGACTCTAAACTTGGCAGTAAAAGAAATGAGCAGATAATATCTAACAGGACCACACTGCTAATGTAATCAGGTGGCTTGTGGAAGTTGCTCTCACTTTCACTGTATACCTTATACTAGATACTGTTCAGACAGGTTAACTGAGATGGGCAGTGTCACCCATCCCTGAAGCAAGGATACTGCCTAGGTGCTCTGAAGCCAAGTCCTCTAGTTAAATTTCTGCCTAGTCATGACAGGGATTTTAAGAAGATCAAAGCAAGAAGCAGGCACAAAGCTCTGCTTTTGGCCTATATCCAGAGACTGAGCTTTCTGATTGGCTTTCCTCTTCCACTCAAGACTGCCAGTCCCTTCTTTCCCCTTCTCTTGCTTCTTATTCCTCTCCGTCTCTGTCCTTCCCTGTCTTCCCTCCATTGTTTTTAATGTATCAAGACAGGGTCTTGCTGTGTATAGCCCAGGGTGGCCTCAAACAATCCTGCTCAGCTCCCCTTGTCTCTGGCCTTTGCTTGCCTTTTGCTGGCTTCTCTTCTGGTTTCCCTTTGCAAAGTCTTCTGTGCAGACTTTTTTGACTGTACTTCATATGCTTCGTGATCAGATCTGCTCTCTTCCTGAAGCCCTTCTGCTTGATGAAGGTTTATTCCACTACTGTCCTCTTCCTTCGCCTCCTTTACAAGGGACTTCTACACTGGAGGCCATTGCTACACTTGCTTCCTTCCATTGATAAGCACAAATTTCCTGTTTATGTGAACGTCCTTTTAAAAAAGATTTTTAAAAAATTGATATGAGCTCTTGTGCACGCATGCGTGCCTGTGTGTGTATGCATACCTCTGTGTGTGTGTGTGTGTGTGTGTGTGTGTGTGTGTGTACACCTACATGTGCATGAAGGTTCCTACAGAGGTCAGAAAAGAGAACTGGATTCCCTGGGAGTTACAAATGCTTGTGAGTTGCCTGATATGGGTGCTAGTAACCAAATCTAGGTCTTCTGCAAGAGCAGCAAGCACTCTTAAGTGCTAAGCCGTCTTTTTTATGCTCTGCGATTTTTGATCACCTTTTTCTGTCAAGAGATTAAGGCAATTCTTTATTTCACAATATATTTACTCTAAGGTCCAAGTTATACATTTCACTTCTTAAAGAAACCAGCATCAGCAATGAAGAGGTGGCTCAGAACTTAAGAGCATTAGCTGCTCTTCTATAGGACCTAGGTTCAAGTCCCAGCGCCCACATGGCAATTCACAATTGTCTGTAACTCCATTCCCAAGGGATCTGATGCCCTCTTCTGGCCTCCATGGGTATCAGTCATGCATGGGCTTCACAGACATATATGCAGGCAAAACATCTATACACACAAAAATTTAAAAGAATATTTAATTAGAAAGAGAGCATCACAGCCCTTTCGGTGCTCACAAACATCACAGAAATAGATTTTCAGTGCCTTAGCCGAGGCAGGTGCCCACTGAGCTGAGACTTTGTTTCTGCTACTTCTCCACATTCTCCTTTATCTGCCAGCTCCCTTTCCCTGTCTTTGTTCTGATACAACTGACCATCCTGGACTATTTCTCTCCTGCTCCCAGTCTTTCCACCTCACAGGACTGACAATTTCAAGTTCTGACCTCTCCCTCTGAGTCACTGATAAGAAGAGATGGGCTTACTCATGTATAGTTCTTTGGTCAGTTTTTTCCACATTTTATGAAGACATTGTATCCAAGGCATCACAGTAAGATCTAGATACAAAGCAGCAGGTAGAGGAAGTTTGTCCACTTCACACTTACTTAGCTAGATGCAGGGACACAGAGAGAAACAAACCTCTGAGGTCCTTCATTTAATTCTCCATCTGTCTTGTTCTGAGCATCTACAGGCTTTCCTAGATTCATTTTCCTCTCATAGGCACTCTCCTCTCAAGGCATTTAATATTTAATACTCCTTTTTTACTCAGAGCCCAGCTGCTCTGTGCATGGGCTGGCACCTCAGAGCTAGCAAGCTGAGGTCTCCAATTCATGCCTATGGTGTCCAGCACCCCAGCAGCCATGCTAATAGCAATGATTATGGACACACTCTTTCAGACAGACTCACTACAGACTTCATCACCCTGCTGTCATCACCCACAGGGGGCAAGAGCAGGAACTGGAGGGTAAATGCAAGTGGAAAAAGAAATATGCTCTTCTCCAAGACTTCTCTAAACTGAAGAGGAAACATTTCACCATAGGGCAACGCCTGCATACTTGTGCTTCAGTGTCACGGGTGTGCTATATTCCATTCTTCTTACCAATCCAAAGGTAAAGTTTAGGGTTTTTCAAACTCAGGGATATAAGATCTTGAACAAATTTAATTTGTTCTACACAGAAAAACGCAAAGTTAATGTTTCTTGGGCAAAATGTTGGCAACAACCTTTATGGTTTCAAGCAAAGCTTCTGCCCAAGACCCTGTCATCTCCATGAGGACTGGTACAGAACACTATTTTATCTTTGTGTTGAGATTGAGCCTGGGCACAGAATAAAGTACTTATGGGTTTGTTCCTCAAGCAACTTGTTTAGACCCTTGCCGTCAGTGATGAGACTGCTGAGAAGTATGGACCTTTCTGCTCTGTGGAGAATGGCCAAGGCCTCAGAAACAGGCTAGCTCTATCGTAAGAAGCATTAATCAAAGAAGCCACTGTCATCCACTAATGGCTCGCAACAAGTGATAAAAAGTTTTCAGCACTGAGACCAGGTGTCCTGACTGCATCAAATCTTTATCTTGAAACCTATGTTTAGAAAAGTCTGTTTTCTAATACTGGATCAATGAAGGCTTAAGAATTCCTTTAAACTCAAGAAAACTTGATGAATTATACTTGAGACTGTTTAGATGGGTACTGTGAACTTTTCTTTTCTTTAAAATCTTATGATTGACTTGCGTCTGGTCTCCGGCTCCGTGCTTCCCTGCGCAGGGCGGGCTGGCATCGGGCCCTGGGCGAGCGGAGCAGGTCTACGAGAGTCGCAGCGGCGCGTCTCGCAGCGAGAATTGAGAGGAGGACTCGGCGGCGAGGGATAGGCCCAGGAGAAATGGAATCCAAAGAGGAACAAGGAGTAAAAAATCTCAACATGGAAAATGACCATCAGGAAAAGGAGGAAAAGGAAGAAAAGCCACAAGATGCTAACAAAAGGGAGCCGCCTGTGGCCCTGCCTTTGGAAACAGGCGAATACAGTGTGCCTAGAGGAAGTCGCAGACGGTTCCGCGTCAGGCAGCCCATTGTGCACTATAGATGGGACCTGATGTATAGGGTTGGAGAGCCCCAGGCAAGGATGAGACAGGAGAACATGGAAAGGTTTGGTGAGGATGTGAGACAGCTCATGGAGAAGTTGAGGGAAAGGCAGCTGAGTCATAGTCTGAGGGCGGTTAGCACTGACCCCCCTCACCATGACCATCATGATGAGTTTTGCCTTATGCCCTGAACCCTGAAGTTTCCTCTGAAGATAATATGGGGACCCCTGCTTCTTCTAAAACTTACATGTTTGTGATGATCTGTTGTAAAATTTTTGATGTTACTTGTTCCCCATGGGTCTCCACTTACCGCCAGCTTCTAATTGAAACTTGTGTTTTTGATTCAGTCTTAAACTTTTTTTGTTAGCAGAATTTATCTAATGCATGGAAAGATGCTCATTATATATTGTGGAGCTAATAAAGCAGATTTAAAAAGCAAAAAAAAAATCTTATAATTATGCTTCACTACTGTGCATTAAATGAAACATGTGGCCAAAATACCTTTCTTGTTTTCTGATGTCTCAAAGCACCTGCCTAGTTCCTCTGGGGAATTTCCTATACCTCTGAGGTCCAGCAACTTTACCAGGTTCATTCAATATTTAGATTTACTCTCGAAGTTTAAAATCCAAAGGTAGGTTTGATTTCATCTGTTTGGGGGTTTTGTTGTATCATTAACTCCACATATGATGAACTTATTCTACTTACTTCGTGGGATGTAGAAACTCCCAAGGTGATCTAAAGAGGGGGGAATTAAAATAATGCTACCCATGAATCCACCTTTCATGGAACACTGCAGCAAGATGCTGTTCTTCACCAGTCTCTCTACATTCTGTTAATAAATAGAGTATTTGGGCACATATAACTTTATTCTATCATGAAACAAGGCAGTAAGTGTGGACACTTTACTTCCACAACTGACCTTTTCCACAGCTGTATCACTTCCTGTTAAACAACATCTATCTGGAAGAGTTTCCTGAACGCAAAGGAAGAAAGATTGTGGGAACATCACCTTACTGTATCTAGGTAACACATGGTGCGGCTCTGTGCCCTACTTATTTTTATTAGAATTAGAATTCAGCCATGTGATGGTTGTCATGGTGGCATATATTAACATATTTGAGTTATAAAATCAAGTGGACATTTAGTGAAAGATGTCTGATTTCTAAGATAAATTTAAAAATGAAGACTAGCCTTGTTAATCAGATTAAGCAGTAGACATTTTCCATAAACTGAGTGATCTACATTTACAGATGCAAGGGCTTGAAAAAAAATATTCAAAACATATACATTAAAAAATCCTCTGCTGGGCGTTGGTGGCGCATGCCTTTAATCCCAGCACTCGGGAGGCAGAGGCAGGTGGATCTCTGTGAGTTCGAGACCAGCCTGGGCTACCAAGTGAGCTCCAGGAAAGGCGCAAAGCTACACAGAGAAACCCTGTCTCGAAAATCCCCCCCCCCAAAAAAATCCTCTAAGATCTGTTAGGAAATATATGTTAAAATCAATAATATTCCTTACCACCTTTTTATGCATAATACTGGGTGAATTTAGGGTACCACTTATACAAAAAGTAATAAGTTGAACTGTCATTTCATGAATCTTAGTTAAACCTTTTTGAAGTTTCTCTGGGTGAGAAAGAAATGGCAAATACCTGGGAAGTCAAGCAGCTTCTAGTTTTGTGCCTTCCATAGGACAATCGAGCTGCCAGTGAGGGATCCTTACAACTTTACATCTCCTCTGGTTTTTCACATATAAGTCAGCAGCGTGAGAAATGCTCAGGGCACTCAGGACAAGCCCTGCTTGGCTCTCAAGTGTGGGCTGCACTCACTCCTCCCGCCTGTCTTTGGTTCATGTGCTCCTTCCATTTTGTTTTAATTCTTTGGCCAGCTATGTTTCTGAGTCTAGGTCTTTCTTGAGTTGTGCTTCTAGATTTATAATTTCTAGTTTTCCAATTAAGTTTACTGTATCTAATTAGATTATAAGTTTAACCTTTTTCCCAGTTATGTATAGAAAAATCCCATCTCATTCTTTTTCATATGGACAATCTATTGTCCCCAGAACCACACACTGAAAACTATCCATCCATTCTCCCACAGAGTTACAATATCCCAGTTGTGTTATAAACACGTTTCCACATAGAAATGGGTCTATTTATCAATTCTCTGTCTTTCCCACTGGTAATTTTGTATACTCTTACATCATAGATGGCTTTAATTACTACGGGTTTACATTAAGTCATGCTACAAAGGCAGAAAAAACAGGTCCTTGACACAGGGTGAAAATGCCTCATAGGGGTACATTTATAATTTTTGGAGGACACCTCTTTCCTAAGTTCAAAATTATAATGTCAAAATTAAATTAGATCATCAAAACAAAAATAAAAACATAATAGTACTTTATTCTCTAAAATGTTAATAGTAAGGACAAAATCCCCATCCCCACCAGATCTGTTGGGGATTCAATTTTAAGAGCACTGGAAAAAATTAACATTTTTTTTCCAATGGTAAGTCTTTTCTTTCCCCCTAAACTTTTTGAGATGGTTTCACATAAACAAGGCTGACCTTGAATTTGCTATGTAACTGAGAATGACCTTGAACTCCTGATCCTTCTGCCTGCATCTGCCAGCAGCTGGGATCATAGGCTGGGCTACCTAGCTTGGTTTATGTAGTATGGAGAATGAACCCAGGGCTTTCTGCAATGTAAGTGAGAATTCTGCCCACTGAGCTGTATCTCCATCCCCCTTCAAAACCATTTCCTTAAGGGTTTCTCTATATTTAATTTATATTTAATGCCATTCAATGAAAGTTTGTAACTTTTCCAAAAAGCTCTAATTTTTTCTTATTCAAGTCAATTCTATTGTGTTACTATGTAAATTGTATTCTTTAAAATTAAACATTTTAGCACCTCCCTTGCTCTCAATCTGTGGTTTTGCCTTCTATGGTTTTAGTTACCCAAAGTCAACCATGAACTGAAAATAATAAATGTTACTTTCCTAAAATAAAGATACCTTAAGTTTTCAATTGTATACTCTGATGCTATCTATGCATCAGAGATGGATTCTTCCTCCGCACAGCATATGTACACTGCAAATCCTCCTGCCTGCTGGCCAGACACACCCGGATCATTAGATCTACTGCTTATGACCACAGATACAAGCGGCCTTTCTTTTAAACAACTTTAGTCCCCAAATCTTAGAAATATAGTGATGCTGGGAATTTGAATATGTGAAAGCTGTAGAACACTTCTTATGAGTGAAAAAGGAAAAGTTTCTCACTTAGAAAGAAAACACAAGTATATGTTAAGAATGCTGACATATAAAGCAATTTCAAAAGAAAATCATGCCAGCTTTGCTACTGCACCTAAGAACTGCAAACAGCAAAAGCTACAGTGTATGAGTACTCAGCTAAGAAAAGACAGCAGCTGTGTGGGAAGAAGACAAACAAGATGTATTCTGGGCGAGATGTGCCAGAAAGCACTGAGCCTAATGAAGATGCAAGCAAGTATCTCATCAAAGGAGCGACACCAAAACTCTTACTGGAAGTAAGGAATGCTTTCTAGACTCAAGGACAAGTTTGGATTAAAAATATGTAAATTCCTGAGGGAAGCCACTGTAGAAGTTGCTGCCACACTTATGCAGAGTTAAGAGGTTGATTCCAAGGAATGGGACAGGAGCCAAAGCAAGCCCTCACCTGGGACAAATGCAGGCTCTTCCTGAAAGAAGAGGTGCATGAGAATACAATCAGAAACCTGTGCATGGGCACAGGGAGAAAACATGGAGGGACAGATGGGCCCTGCAAGCGTGTGGTAGTGCTGTGGTACGGAGCAAGAGTGGGCATCGTGTGCAGAGCAAAGAATCCATGGACTTGCAAAAGCAAAAATAAAAATGACATGGAGACAAGGAGGGGCCATATTATCACTTTTGTTATTTTAATTTTTTGTCATTAACTATTTTTCTAAAAAATCTTTTACTGAGCCTAACTTAGAATTGAACTTTTTTATAGGCACATAAAGTAAAAAGCATGGTTATCCCTAGGGTTCAGTACAATCTGCAGCTTCAGACTGACATCTACTGGAAGATGAAACATACTCCCCACCAATAAGATTCACTGTCATTCCTTCACTGTGGAGAAACCTGGCAGAGGCCACCTTAACCAAGAGATCAAATTTAACTCCACCAATAATAGTCATGTTGATATAATTTACCCCAGATCTGATGTGATATAATCCTGAGAAAACATTAAACAAATCCCAACTGAGGCCCATTCTACAAAATATATGATCACTACTCTTCAAAAATCTCCAGTTCCCAAAGACAATAAAAAAAGAAAGAAAGAAAGAAAGGAAGGAAGGAAGGAAGGAAGGAAGGAAGAAAGAAAGAAAGCGAGTGTACACAACAGAACACACTGAAGAGATGAACACTGGACATAATGTGAGACTCTGAAATGGATCCTGACTAGAAGGGAGCTGTAGAAAAACAGAAGCAACCAGAATGCAGTCTCGGGAACAGTTACATCCACTTAATCATAGCTCTGATAAACAGCATGGCTTTGGGTGCTAAGTGCCACCATTCCGTGCTGTCTGGCTGTTGTCACTGGTCTACAGAAGTGCAGCTGCTGTTCTTCTATTGACTTTCCATCAAAACCCCACCCAACTTACCAGTTCATGCTAATAATGTAGTTGTGAAATTCTGAAAGGTTCTTTTTTAATTATTGTTTTATCTTATCATAGACATCATATGCTCATAATGGTATTTTATTTTCTTCTCATTTTCACATCTTTTCTTGTAGTCTCCTCCCCTAATCCTGACTTGCTTTTCTGGACAGATCCTCTGGTACAAGATTGAATAAATGGTGATATCTGACATAATTTTTTTTCTTTAACTATTTATGCTCACAACTCATTTAAATCTCATCAGGATTATGGGCAAATAAGGTCCTTTTGTTTTGACTATTTCTACCACAGAGATAGCAATACCATTTTGTTTTAGTTTTAAATGCTTAATGTTACTCCAGAAAGCACAGAATATATATAACACAAGCAGAATGACGTAACATGAAGACAAGGAATACAATGTGGTATTGTTATTCAAGCAGAATAAAAACTATGATATTAACCTACACATACTTTATTTTCTCCTGGCAAAGTGTAAAAGCGACCCCTGGAAATGTCCAACTAAAAAGCTATTCAACTACAGAATCACATTATAAGCCCTCTTCTCAGCACCAGATGTGGCCTTGTGAACGGTTCTCCCCCTAAAATACTTCAGTGACATGATTGGATGTCAACTCCCAAGCAGAAACTTTTCAGGCACAGGAGAGGTGTTTCTTGGTCTTCCTTGGGTGCTGGTGAGCTCAAAGGCCCGTTGCTGAAGGTCACCAATTAACCAATACAGTTTTACTAGCAGTAAAGGAATGTAGTAAACCTGAATTGGATTTAAGCTCTGTGCATTTTAGAGACTATTTATCACAGCAGTCAATAATACCAAAACCCAAAATGAAATCTCAATATCTTTCAAGAGTTGCTGATATGAGCAAATGAAAGGCAACTGCTCAAGTAGCCGGGGATGAACACAATGAAGACAGAAAGCAAGGCGGCAGCTGTGCTGTGGAGTCACAGAACATGTTTAAAATACTGCTTGCCAAGATAATCCATGGTAATGTGAAAAGGAGCTACTAAAATTCTTTGAAAACAGAGCTCAAACCCAACAATGTACATATCCTCTAATGTCCACATAAACATGGTCTTAGGAAATAATGTACAGAAAGAACCTTCCAGAAGGCAGAATTAGTCCCAGAGAACAGCAAACAATGGAGTTCTTCTTAGAGGACAGAATTGGAGTCTGATCAAGGATGTTTCATCATGTTTCCTGCCATCCATGTATTATCTGGTTTTAATCCCACAAGCCCCTCAGCTTCAGGAGATTAAACCCAAACTTGTGATTTGACAACTGGCTCTAATGCAATAAATTACGTGTCCTACACATAAAATGATGCTGGAGAAAAAAAGCTGAGGAGTCTACTGTAAAGATCACTAAACTGACAGCCAAGAGGCCCTGCATCTCTTTCGACCCTTACCACTGACTACTGTAAAACATAGATGAGTCAAGGCTTCTTGGGACTTCAGCTCCTTCATTTATAAGATGAGTAAGAAGGATACCTTTTAGTTCTAGAATTCTAATTTAAAATCATTGATATCATGGTGCCAAAGAACTCTACAAAAATAAACTATAAAGTGTCGGAACCACAGTAGAGCAACTAGTTGGTTTGGGATCTCAGCAAAACCCAACTCAGCACTTAAAAAAAAAAAAAAGAAAAAGAAAATGGCAAGAAAACATCCTGGCAGTCTCTCATTGCTTTTCTGTATTGTTTCTGCCTCACTATAGTATAGTAAGAAATCTAACTCTTGCACTTGCCCTCAGAACACTCTCATGCCCTCAGTTCAGATCCAAAAGACTCAGGGAAGGGCCAACCCTTCCCACCCCATCTCCCACACCAACTGCCATGCCCCAGCCCCCACCTCAGATGGATATCCACTGCTCAGGTGAAGGCCATGCCAGTCACAACAACTGCAGACTACACCAGTTAGAAGAACAGGTGCAGGCCATATAGCCAGAAAAGCAGACCACATCAGCCAGAATAACAGATAGGCAAACAGAGGCAGGAACTCTCTGCTGAACCAGAGACCACACTGGCCACCAGACTCCAGATAGGTGGCCCACCTGAAAATCTCCTCCACTCTCTCAGTGTCCCACCCCACTATCCCCAATCCTCACTTTCCTCCTCATCAGTGACCCCCAACTCTGGGCAGAGGCCCTCTGCTGGACCAAAAGCCACACTAGCCACCAGAAGTCTAGCCCCCAATTCTAACAGAAATTCCCTGATGGACCAGAGGTCACGCCAGCTGCTAGAAATCCAGGCCACAAAGACCAGAAGACCAAAGAGCAAACAGAAACCAAGGAACAAAAGACTCATCCAACAAAGATAAACTCAGAAATTGGCGCCTAGACCTGTAATCACCCCAACCCAGATGCCTAGACCCCAGTGTAAGAACAAATCAACAATAGGCAGGGCAATAAGTCACTAGGAAACAGCCCAGTTATCCTACTATCGCAATCCCTGAATATTCCAACACAGCTGAAGCACAGGGGAAAAAAACCTTACAACCAGCTATATGAAGATGATAGAGATCCTTAAAGAGGAAATGAATAAATCCTTCAAAGAAAGCCAGAAGAACACAAACAATTGGAGAAAAGGAATAAATCTCTTAAAGAAAGCCAAGAAAAAACAAACATTTGAAAGAGACAAATAAAACTGTTTAAGACCTGAAAATAGAAATAGAAGCAATAAAGAAAACACAGACTGAGGGAATTCAGGAAATGAAAAATCTAGGTAAGCGAACAGGAACTATAGACACAGACAATACCAACAGAATACAAGAGATAGAAGAGAGAATCTCAGGTGCTGAAGATCTGATATAAGAAATAAATACATCCTTCAAAGAAAAATGTTAAAACAAAAAATTCCTGACAGAAAATCTGTCCAGGAAATCTGGGACACTATGAAAAGACCAAACCTAAAAATAATAGGAAGAAGAAGGAGAAGAATCCCAGTTCAAAGACATAGAAAATAATTTCAACAAAATCATAGAAGAAAATTTTCCCACCCTAAAGAAGGACATGCCCATAAAAGGTACAAAAAGCTTATAGAACACCAAATAGGCTGGACCAGAAAAGAAAGTCCCCTTACCACATAATAATCAGAACATTAAACATACAGAATAAAAAAAGGATATTAAGAGCTGCAAGGGGAAAAGGTCAAGTAACATATAAAGGTAGATCTATTGAATTACAGCGGACTTCTCAACAGAGACTCTAAAAGTCATAAGGACCTGGACTGATGTGCTCTAGACTCTTAAGAGACCACAGATACCAGCCCAGACTACTACACCCAGCAACACTTTCCATCACCATAGATGGAGAAAACAAAGTATTCCATGACAAAGTCAAATTTAAACAATATCTATCCACAAATCCAGCACTACAGAAGGTACTAGAAGGGAAACTCCAACCCAAGCAGGTTAACTACACCCATGAAAACACAGGAAATAAAGAATCTCACACCAGAAAAACCAAAGAAAGGAAACACACACTGTCTCTCTCACTGTCTCTCTCTCTCTCTCTCTCTCTCTCTCTCTCTCTCTCTCTCTCTCTCTCTCTCTCTACCACCACCATGAGACCAAAGTTGGATAAAGCACAGGGACAAATAGCCAAATGAAAGGAAACACATGAACTATGAACCAATGGCTGAGGGGCCCCCAACTGGATCAGGCCCTCTGAATGGGTGAGACAGTTGATTGGCTTGATCTGTTTGGGAGGTATCCAGGCAGTGGGACCGGGTCCTGTGCTCATTGCATGAGTTGGCTATTTGAAACCTGGGGCTTATGCAGGGTCACTTGGCTCGGCCTGGGAGGAGGGGACTGGCCCTGCCTGGACTGAGTCTACCAGGTTGATCTCAGTCCTCAGGGGAGGCTTTGCCCTGGAAGAGGTGGGAATGGGGGGTTGACTGGGGAGAAGGGGAGGGTGGCGGGAGGGGGGAGAACAAGGGAATCCGTGGCTGATATGTAGAACTGAGTGTTATTGTAAAATAAAATAAAAGAAAAGAAAAAGAAAAAAACAGAAAAAAAACATAGATGAAGAGAAACAGATTAAGTTATAAAAGCTAGTGGGACAAGCATAAAATAAGGCTGAGCATTCATAACTTAAAAAAAAAGGCAATAACAACAAAATAACAGGAATTGACCATCACTGGCCATTAATATCTCTCAATATCAATGGACTCAATTCCTTCCCCCAAAAGATACAGGCTAACAGAACAGATGTGAAAACAGGATCCATCCTTACAGGATCCATCCTTCTGCTACATAGAAGAAATACACCTCAACATCAAAGATAGACATTACCTCAGAGTGAAGGGTTAAAAAAAGATTTTTCAAGCAAATGGACCCAAGAAACAAGCTGGTATAGATATTCTAATATCTAACAAAATAGACTTCAAACAAAAATTAGTAAAAAAAAAAAAAAAAAAAAAAAGATGGAAAAGGACACTTCATACTCATCAAAGGAAAAAAAATCTACCAAGATGACATTTTAATTCTTAACATCTATGCCCCAAATGCAAGGGCACTCACATTTCTAAAAGAAACATTAACAAAACTTAAATAACACACTGACCTTCACACACCAATAGTGGAAGACTACTATCACCAATACCCCACTCTCACTAGTAGACAGATCATCCAGACAAAAACTAAACAAGAGAAATACTGGAACTAACATACATTATAAACCAAATGGACCTAACAGGTATCTACAGAATATTTCACCCAAATACAAAAGTATATACCTTCTTCTTAGCACCTCATGGAACTTTCTCTAAAACTGACCACATACTCGGTCACAAAGCAAGGCTCAACAGATACAAGAAAATTAAAATGCTCCACTGTATTCTATCAGACCACCAGAGATTTAAGACTTTTTGGACACAATGAAAGTGATGCTCAAAGAAAAATTCATAGCACTATGTGTCTATATAAAGAAATTGGCGAGATCGTATACTAACAACTAAACTGCACACCTCAAAGCACTAAAACAAGAAGCAAGTACACTCAAGAGGAATAGACAGCAGGCAATAAACTGAGGGCTGACATCAATAAAATAGAAACAAAGAGAACAATGCAAAGAATCAATGAAACAGAGTTGGTTCTTTAAGAAAATCAACCAGATAGACAAACTAACTAAAAGATAAAGAGAGAATATCCAAATTAACAAAAACCAGAAACAAAAGGGAGGACATTAACAATCGATACCACACCAAGGAAATCGAGAGAATCATTAGGTCATACTTTTAAAAACTGTATTCCACAAAATAGGAAAATCTAAAAGAAATGGACCCTTTTTTTCAATAGATATGGCTTACCAAAGTTAAATCATGATCAGATAAGCAACTTAAATAGTCCAATAGTCCCAAAGGAAATAGAAGCAGTCATTAAAAGTCTCCCAAACAAAGAAAAGGCCAGGACCAGACAGTTTTAGTGCAGAATTCTAACAGACTTTCAAAGAAGAGCTAATGCCAATACTCCTCAAATTATTCCACAAAATAGAAACAGAAGGAACATTGCCAAATTCATTTTATGAGGCCACAGTCACCCTGAAACCTGTATCACACAAAAACTCAACAAAGAAAGAGAATTACAGACCAATTTCCCTCATGAACATTGATGCAAAAATAATCAATAAAATACTCACAAACTGAATACAAGAACACATCAAAAAGATCATTTATCATGATCAAGTAGGCTTCATCCCAGAGATGTAGGGATGGTTCAACATACAAAAATCTGCCAATGTAATACACCATAAAAACTAACTGAAAGAAAAAAAAAACCACATGATCATCTCATTAGATGCTGGAAAAGCCTTTGACAAAATGCAACACCACTTCATGATAAAAGTCTTGGAGAGATCAGCAACACAAGGGTTATACCTAAACATAATAAAGCCTACAGTCAACATCAACTTAAATGCAGAGAAACTCAAAGCAATTCCACTAAAATCAGAAGTAAGACAATAAGACTCTCTCTCTCTTGATCTATTCAATACAGTAATTGAAGTTCTAACTAGAGCAATAAGACAACTAAAAGAGATCAAAAGGATACAAATTTGAAAGAAAGAAGTCCAAGTATTGCTATTTGCAGATGATATGACAGCTGTCCAAGGGAGAAAAGGACCATGTACAGAACTCATCTTCCAGTTTTCATTAGAATCCATCTAGTTTTATGCATTAAATTAGTTAACAGTTAAAATAAGACTACTTAGTAACTAACTGATGTTTTAAAAACAAACAAAACAAAAACTAGAGTGCAGGTCAAATAAAACACATTTAGGGACGAAATCTGGCTCCAGGTGTCATACCTAAGTCCATTCCTCCTGTGCATGTTACCTGACCTGGTCCTAGTAGAGACATCTGCCCACTTGACCTAGGAAACAGGCAGTGCTAGCATTGGGAACCAGAATGGAGTTAGCTTCTCAGGACCAGGGAGTGCTCTTTGTCATGAGCTAGTGTGGTAGATACAGAGGAGCTACAAATTCTTAGGAGCTCAAGACTGAGGAGGTGTACCTTTCTAGACTCAGATCTGAAGTCTTAGGTGCCCCAAATTTCTCACATCCTTCATGTATACATGAAGGGAGCACAAATGGATTAGAGTAGTTATAATTATCTTTCAGTGTATTCCATCCTATAAAACATTAAAGTTTCCCAGAAACCTGAAAACGTTTTTGAAAGCAATTTTGTGAAAACATTTACAAAAAAGGTGACTTTGTTTTAAACCTTCAAATTACAGGCACAATAGTTCAGAGATTGATGACATTAACTCTAGTCTAGTACATCATACTGCTACTTAGTACCTTACTGTGCTCACTGGCAATGAGCATGTACTGATATAGCGTGAATTTTAATTGGTCATAATAAAAAAAAAAAACAGAGCCAGATACTGGGGTATATGCTGAAAGATCAGAGAGACAAAGGAGCAAGCCACGGCCACCTCTTACCTCACCAACTCCTCAGCTGAAAAGGGGCCAAGCTCGTCTCTACCCACCTTACATTCCTCTTTCCACCCAGCCATATGACTTCCAGTTTCCTCCTCCCTAGTGCTGGGATTAAAGGCATGTGCCTCCCAAGTAATGAGATCAAAGGCATGAGATCCCAAGTGCTGGGATTAAAGGTGTGTGCCACCACTGCCTGGCTCTATGGTTAACTAGTGGCTAGCTTCACACTCTGATCTCCAGGCAAGCTTTACTTGTTAGAGCACAAACGAAATATCACCACATACCAGAGTTCAGACCTATTTGATGCAGCATAGGTGCTAATGGCTGCTTCTGACAAATGGCAGGAAATACTCAGTGCACTGCCAAGATATACTCTGACCAGGGAGGAGGTAAAAGCACAGAGATGCATTCTGGTTCACTAGTGCTGAGAACATGCAATATTAGCCAACACTAAATTTGGAAAGTTTGTAGCAAGGAGCTGCACCAGTCACAGATATGTGTGGGGAGAAAAACATATGCACAAGGAAGATAGGTGCTAAGGCTGGGAAGCAAACACAGATCTGTCACCAGAAAAGCAAGTAACTGCCCAATTTAACTAACCAAAACATTAAAATGCACAGTATGACTTCAAATTTCAAAATACTGGAGAACAGTATGTGAACAACTACCTCATACACATGACTCTGACTCCTGGAATGATCCTGTAGGACTGAGGCTGTGTTACTGCATATGTGGGAGGTTATTAAATGCTTCTTAAATGATTATGTTAAAGGTCATATTCCTCATACACATAACCTCACTTACTATTATGAGTTAGACATGTACATGGGCAGACAATGGTCTTCTTCCATTAAATGTAAACTGGCTGGAATTACTGCTGAAGTTGCCAGGCTGTAAGAAAAAAGGAGATCAAATTAATGAGGATGAGGTTGTATAATCAGTTTATGATACAAACTGTGCTGGGGTCAAGGCTGATATCACCAACTCCCACATACCCAAGTATACTTTAAAATGTGACTCCTCTCCTTTTCTGATACACCACAAACTCTAAGGCAAGCTGTTTCTTACTTTTCTTCCATTCAAATGTACTTGAAAATCAATTTATTTTAGCAAACTCCAATTTGATCATGCCACCCACTGCACAAACCTCTGAGGGCTGACTCCCTACTGCTAAGGGACAGAGATCCACCTCCTCGGCAGGCCATTCTTGGCTCTCCTAAGTTTGGCCAATACTTCATGAGTTTTCAATCTTAGCTGGATATAAAAACTAGTAGGGGAGTTTTAAAAAATAAACAGGTTGACAGCCCATGCCCCAGAAACTACTGAAGTTCTGAGATAAGATTCTGAGACTTGTAGCTTTAAGAAATCTGGGTGACACTTAAACTGCCAAGACTGAAGCACTTATCTAATTTCCCCACCCATTACTCTACCCAACATAACCTAACTCTTCTGTACCAGACAGTGTTGGCAGCTTGCTTGCCTCTAGCCCTCTATTCAGGCAGACTGTCCCCAAGACTATCATTCCTTCCCTAACTCTAGTCACAGCTCCTCCATTCTTCTGAAACCCAGTGAACTCCTACCACTATCTTTAGAAACATGGCAATCACAATGGGATTGCCATTCCGGGCATCCCAAACCCACTAATTTCCTCTGTAAATTATTTTATGGCAATGACACTCTCACTGGGGATGCTTCTTTAACACCTTGAGCCCTGTATTTCTCTAGCATCTTTTGTTCACACTCCCTAGCCTCTAGCTTTAACAATATTAAGCATAAATAGGTACTCATGTGCACAACACTTAATGATCACTGAATAAATTAAATTCTCTTAAATTTTATGAAGTGATTTTTCTTATACCTGACAACCTAAGCTGTCAACCTTGAGGGTTGTTTATGCACACAGTGACATGTTTTTCACTAG
>CABHPH010135539.1:0-21218 GCA_902168325.1 Peromyscus nudipes
ATATTTTAATCATTCAATCAATTAGGGCATCCTTTGATTTTATATTTCCCTCTGACAGAACCAGTTCATGTCTTCTGTCCACACTCAGTTGATAGTACCCAACCACAAGTGTTCAGAATGAGGAATAGTCATGACCCGTTCTGTTGCAGGAGAGTGATAGTATGAGAAACAGCAAAGTCAATGCATTGACATGGTAACTGTAAGTCTCATTTAAAAAAATATAATCTATTTTATTAGTATATAATACATACTAAAATGTGGTCAATTATTTGGTCCTCTGTCCATTCATTCCTGTTTTTTTCATAGTTTAGGAAAAGAAACATATCATTGATACACCAGATTGGCTATCTTTAGATCTGTTCTATTTCTTATAATAATCAGAGTTAATATATGACTCTGTGTATGTGATTTATTTTAGTTTTTGAAAACTTGAATTAACCGTTTACACTGCACCAGAAATAATATTTTTAACAACTTGTATGTTGGATAAAATATAAAATTTATTGGAGTAACTATTTCATTTTCACATAACTCATGTAGAACATATAGAAGAAAATTAAAATATTAAGTAAATAGCAGGGAGATATAATTAATCTATAGTCCAACATCTTAAAGGCTATTTTCAATACCAATGAAACAAACACATATTTTTTAGATGTTAATTATCATATAGCTAAAGAAATGTGATAATTATTTTCTGGAATGACCAAAATTACATATAATATGAAGGAGATTTTAAAACATAATTTTGAAAAATCTGAACAAGAAGAATAATCATGAGTAGTACTATCTAAGGTGCTGAACAAATGATGTAAAAGTATATGAATTCCTTGGAGATATGCAAAAAATTTGGAATAAGTTTAATATACAGTTTTTCCAATAAAATGTGTTATTTACATTGTAATGTGTACATGTTGAGGAGAGGAACAAATGGTTATAGGAAGTAGAAGGGTAAATCTGTTCAATTTTAGTACCATAGCCTTCAAAACCAATTTGAATGACTAGATAAAAGCAGTGTACACCTGAAGCAATCCAGTATTTACTTACCACAAACGTTATAGTTCAGAAAATACATGTCACACAGATTATTTGTCATGGGATGGAAAATAAGTAGCAACACTGGGAACATGAAGAGATATCTAATAAGTCTCTAATCATTTATTCCTTGTGTTTGTCCATTTATATCCCCCATTTTTTCCATTGCACAGTGAGAATTGGTCAAAAGCCAAATTCTTAGTTTTATTTTTTAATGGGATAATTTATACTTTAATATATGCAAGCAACCATAATTGCATAATAACTACAGTTTGGAAAAAAATAAATCTTTAAAAAGTTGAAAACCAGCCAGTAAGGTCACATGACTCTTCTGTGAAGACACTTAAATTTTTTTCAGAACCCACAGAAAAACTCCAAACTTCAACGCTTTTATTCCTCACACTTTTGGCTTCAGCTTTTTAAAATTAAGCTACTCATAAAGCAGTTAATAATCTAAACATTAATATGCAAATATTCTGAGTATCAATATAATTAATTGACTGCCACATTTTAATTGGAGTCATGAATCACATCTTTACTTATGTGAGAGTAGGGAAAAGAAAGGGGTCTACCATGTTTCAAAGTTATTTTTCATTTCATCTAATATATTTTAGCTCCAAAAGTCTATTAGGATTTATTAAAATTAAATGTGAAAATTAAGAAATCTGATTGGCTTATATAACTCCATCTCCACACTGTAATATCTATAGAATAGCTTCACAGAATTAGTCTTTACTCTATTCATATGGTGGGATTCCCATCTTTAGTCCCACCAAAAGAAAGAAAGTAAACAGTGAATGATTATGCCTTTGTCTTCTAACATCATTTTGCTAGTAAGCTGTATCTGACACAGATACTTTCAAAACATAGAAGGAAATAACTAGAGAAACATAAGGAAAAACAGGAGAAACAATGAAAGAAACAAATAGAGTGAAGTTACTTCTGGAACTGAGTGAGGTTTTTCTTCTATTGATATGACAGGGCAATGCTACTATAGCTAGAATTAAGTATTATACATGAAAACTCCTATGATTTACTAAAGATTGCTGAGAAAAGGCAAACAAAAATAATTTGTTTTCCCAAAAGAGAAAACATTAATTGAGCCATAATACACATAGATCCTCTGGTTGGCCAGGCTACTGTGATTAGCTTCTCTCAGTCTTTAGTTGACTAGTTGATTGGTTACACAAATTCTGAACTTCTGTAATACACCTGAAATACAACTTCTGAAAATATTTCTTGCCAATCCTTAGGGCTTGTAAGTTGGACATTTCTTAGAATTTGTGGTTTATTTTATATATTGGAATTGTTGAGAAAACTGCTTTGTACATAGTATGTATTTAATGAAAATGTAATTAAAGTTAAAATTAGTGGAGAAAATGTAAAAATATGCATATAATCAAATACTTATTGGTACTTCTCAAGTTACCAATCATCTCCATGACGGTAATCAAACTTATATAGTTATTTTTACATATACTTATAACAGAGAACAGTTGTTTTTACTAAAAGACCAGAAGGTCTTTTTTTTTCTTTTTTTTTTTTTGGTTTTTCGAGACAGGGTTTCTTTGTGTAGCTTTGCGTCTTTCCTGGAGCTCACTTGGTAGCCCAGGCTGGCCTCGAACTCACAGAGATCTGCCTGCCTCTGCCTCCCGAGTGCTGGGATTAAAGGCGTGCGCCACCAACGCCCGGCATCAGAAGGTCTTAATACATTTTTTTTTCTTAAAAATGATGTGTGTGTGGGAACTTCAGTCAGGATGTTAAATAAATAAATAAATAAATTAAAACAAAAACAAAAACCACCTCCCAATTGGAAACCATAACATATAAGAAAAGACCCATAAGGTAAAACATTGACAAAGCAAAGCAGTATGAGACAACATCTCTAAAAACACCATTGAGTTTGTTTCATATTGGCCATCTACTGTTGGGTATGGGGCCTCCTCTTCAGTGTGCTTTATATACCCAGTGAGACTCTACTGGAGAAAATAAATTTTTCCTTTGCAAGAAGTTGTCAATTGGAGACAGCTCGGTCAGGAATGGGAGCTCCTGTCCCCTTAGTGCTGTGACCTCATCTGGCTTAGACCACAGTCTCTGTGATTCAGATGTGCTTCAGTCCCATTGTGCCTAGAAGACACTGTCCATCCCCTCTGGTTCTCATAATCCTTCTTCTTCCTATTCTGCCTATCTCCCTAAAACCTGAGGGCTCAATTTTATGTAGGCATCCCATTTAGGATCCAATGTTCCAAGGTCTCTCACTATACATTGTCCAGTTGTGGGTATCTGTATTAGTGCCCATATACTGTAGGAAGAAGATTCTCTAATGATGGAGAAATGAAACACTGATCTATGGATACAACAGAATGTTGTCAGGAGTAATTTTATTGCTATGTTCCTTAAGTACAGTGGTTCTAACCCTTCCTAACTCTGTGACCTTCTAATACATTTCCTCATGTTGAGGTGACCCTCAAGTGTAAAATTGTTTTGTTGCTACCTCATAAGTGTAATTTTGCTACTGTTATGAATCATAATGTAAATAGCTGATATGCAAAATATCTGATATGTTACCCCCAAAGGGGTCATGACACAAAGACTGAGAACCATTGCTTTAGCAGAATAGTAGTATTTGGTTTTCCCCTTGGTCTATGGCCTATCTAGTCTCAGGTTTTTGACTACCAAAGCAGTGTTAGAGTTCCAACTCATGGAGTAGACCTTAAAACCAATCAGAATTTACCACACAATATTTGTGCCACTGTCACACCAGCAAATCATGCAGACAGATCATCGTTGTAGATTGTAGGATTTGTAGTTAGGTTGATAGTTACGTTTCTCTTCCAGTAGTGTGAAGAGTACCTTCCAGTGCCATGAATATAATCAATGAAAAGAGTGGAAGTATTTTATATTTTGTAAACCTTTAATATCTGGATTAATGGAGGGCAGCAGGGATTTCATGTCTCTTTTCTCATTCAATCTGTTACAGAATCTCATATCACATAGTTGCTGGAAACTCCACTGTGAAAGGATGAGAGCAAACATGTATCTTAATGTTATAGGATTATTATAAACAGATCTGTGTATCTCAGGGTTCTCTGTACTCTCCTTGAATGTCTTTACATGTCGTATCTACAGTGTTTTTTCACTCTGGATCAGACTACTATTCAATAAATATTAATTAGAAAATTGCTACAACTACTGCTGCTACACAGGAGGGTTGACCCCACCCTTTGCCTGGGCAGTGAGGGAGAGCTGTCCCTGGTGACAAGGGAGCAGAAGAGCTGGCCCTGGTGGTGTGAGCTTGAGACAACAGGCTCTGCCCCAGTGCAGGAGAGTTGGTCCTGGTGCCGTGGAAGAGCTGACTAGCTGACCAACTCAACTACCACCCAGGTTCAAACTCAGGGCTTTGAGTCTACCCCAACATCTACCCATTCTATGAGCTGCTGGAATCCATAAAAAGGGCCAGTCTTGCAGATCCATAGCTGCAGGATCTCCATGACTCAAGGCAACCGGAGGATATCTGAGAGTCTTGATGAGGTTCCAGTACTAATGGTTTAGCAGAAGCCAGAGGCTCTGAAATAGACTAATGATCCATTATAACGCACATTTCCAAGTAAAGCTGTTTGGGCAAAAGGGTCTACTGTGTGACATACTGCAACTTCCAACGACACCACGATAAATGAATATGTATGTGATGGAGATACAGGAAAGATGGAGAAGTGGAATGGTACATACACAGAAGGCTGCCGTTGACAGTCATTGTCCAGAGGGGTCACTGAGAATTTTTATTTTATTTTATTTTATTTATTTTATTTTATTTTATTTTATTTTATTTTATTTTATTTTATTTTATTTTATTTTGGGGGAAGGTTACAAGGATGGAGGGCAGATATGGAAGGCTGAGAAATGAATGAGATTAGGGTGAAAAATTCAGTAAAATTATGTTAAATGTGGATCCCCTACTCCTCCATGGTCCATTGGCCACCAGGCCACAGGGGCAAAGGGGCCAGAAGCGGCAAGTAAGGCCAGCCCATTCTGTGAGTATGACAGAGACAGCCCTCTGAGATTAACTTCAGTGAACCAGCTCAGCTTTATTCCAGAGTATAGGGGACAGATAGGATTGGGCACGGTAGCTGGGGAATCACCTAACTTTCATTAAACAGCATGCTCCTATCATAAACCTCCTAGTACAAGTATTAGTTATCATCTGTGGAAGCACAGACCTATTTTAATGTTCCTAACACAATGTCTAATTACCATATGGACAGCAGGGGGTATCTTCTGCAGGAAACTGCATCCAGGGTCACTCTTGAGATAAATCAGGAATGTGGGCCTAGAGACAGTCTCCAAATAAGGTCAGGAAGAGAACAGGGCACCTTCAACCAGGGGAAGGGAGTCTTCCATTTTGCCAAGCTCAGAGTCCTGCCAGGCCATGGTTGACTGCACCCTCCAACCAGCAGGTATTCCCAGCAGTTAAAAAAGACTAGGACTCAGTGGATAGAGCAGTTGGGGTGAAAGCCTGGAGACTCTAATTCAGATTCCCGGCATTCATGCAAACGCTTAATGGGCATGGTAACCTATCTGCAATTCAGTGCTTACAAGGCAGAGATGGGATTGCTGGAGCAGGAAGGATGGCTAGATGAGCCATATCTGTGAGCTCTGCATCTGTCTCAGTCGATAAGGTAGAAAGGGAGTAAAGAAGATTCCAGACAGCATCTTAAGGCCTTCACTTGTGTGCATACATGAACAGGTGCATGCTCATCTGCAAATACATATGTACCCATACACATGGGAAAAGCTTGCATACACACATATAAAACCCACAAAATAAGTTATGTTAGAAATACAGAAGGCAGCATCACAATAAAATTAGAGAAAGAATGAGAAATGACTCCTAGATATAGGGAGTCTTCGTATTAGCTGATTTATATTTGCTGTTTGATAAGCTCTTTTCAGTTCTAGTATATTTGAAAGGCAGGAACTGCTTGTCATTGGGTGAATCTATGGGGGTGAACAAGATATTTAATTTGTAATTATGTTAATCATTAATTCTATTCAACTAATATCTAAAATGTTGTTAGAAAGCCCAGTATAACCAATTGCAACCGCAATTGGTTGATTTTCAATTCTTGTATTAGAATCCAACAAATAGAATACCTCACTGGCAGGAACCATTCCACGTAGAACAAGGCACAAAACATCACATGGATTAATTTCTTTCATACCGATTTTGTTAAGATTGTTATGTTGAGTTTTCCCATTAGAGCTAATAATGAGCAATATTGATCAGCTGTAACCTCTAAAGATGACTGTACATATATATTTTCTCTTCCTGATAATTTATACGTCTGTGAATGTTTTTAACTTCCAACCAGAAGAGCAATGTTATTAAACTATAATTAAATTACTAAATATATATGGTAAAGTAATTATTCATTCAAGTTCACCCTGTAAACTTCCACCAGCATTACTAATTTTCCACTTCTATATGAAATTCAATTTATATAATGAATGCCATGATTTCTAACATTAAAATAATTCATTTAAGAGGAAAACCAAATTTTCTAAGCAGGACTTTAAGTAAACTTTAATATACACCTCTTACATTTTTATTTATTATAGATATATTTTTGAGTATTGATGTACATTTTTAATTTTCAAAACATGAACATTATGAAAACACAATTATTCTGCATAGAATGAATTTACCAGTTTACATTTTGCTAAAGATAACTCATAAATATATTTCTGTATTATTAGTTCTGTTAAGTAGAATATAAGTAGAATAGCTTGATGCTATTCTATTAATTCTAAGTAAAAATGGACTTGCTTATGCATCTTAAATGCATTTTATTGCATGTAAAGCTGATTTATCTTTTAGGAAGTGATTCTACTGATCAATCAAACCAATTCCATCATTTTACAAAGGAATTAACTTTACAAAACTAAAATGATTAATATCAATTGCAAGTAAGTATTACAAGAGACAATTCTAAAATTCTAGAATGAACTATCTTTCAGAGAAGAGTCTTCCCTGCATTTATCATTATGTAAGTTTACATTACCAAAATCCTAACTGACCAACAGACTGCATATTGCTATACTTATCTTTTCCATGCATTAATCAATGAGATGTCCAAAACTTTCATTATAATAGCTAAATTTATTTAAACAAAATAAATGACTATGTAGTTAATTTATTCATTTAGTTATTCAGGTAATGAAGACAATGCTATTTTCTTTGGAATTCCTGGCAATCCCCTTAGGTCTGATGCTGCATGGTGGAAGTGGCCTTGATGATAACTCACAGATATGCCTTTGGCATGGAGATAGACCTTACCCATAATTACAGTATTTGCCAGGAATAAAAAACATCCAGGAACTAAGAGAGGTACTGAATTCCGATGTGTACAGAAAAAAAGTAAGTAGCTTCAGAAGTTTTAGGTTAAGTCTTGATAAACCAAATTCTCCTTAAATTATAATCCTAAACTTTTTTGATATTCAGCAGCTGCAAAGCCTCTTGACAGTCTCTAGATACCTCCTGCTGTTTAAAATGTCCAAAGAAAAGAGACATGACATTTTTTCTTATTGTTCCATTTCAGTAAGTTTACTTCAGGATCCTAAAAATAGGAGACAGTGTGACAGAGATCACATATAACTTCTAAATATTATTTATTTATTTTCAAATTTTCTTTTTGTCATATTTCCAACTGATTACTGGTTGTTCATATAAATAGCTCTGCTAAGATTCATACTAAAAGCATACAACTATGGCATAAATAAACATACCAGTTTACTATTTAGTGTGTTTAAAATGAATTTTGCAAATTATATATGGTCAATAATCTATCACCCAAAGTTTTTATTTTTCTTCAAACAATGTTTCTTTATGGTGTAATGCAACTTCTTAGCACTATACACATGAAAAGACAGTCCTTGAATTGAACTGAACTGATACTGCCAAGAAACACATAAGATAAAGTAGAAAGTCAATTTGCAGTGATTTTAAAATGGAAAGAATTTTTAACTTTTTAAATTGATATTTACTATTTGTGATGATATATATATATATCAAATATATATGTATATTTAGGATATGCTAACACGAGTGCAAGTGTCCACGGAGGCCAGAGGTGTCAAATGTCTCTGGACCTGAACCTAAAGGTGGTTTTAAACCTCTTAATGTGGGTTCTGATCATTGAAAAGGGTCAGCTGGAAGAGCAGCATGTACACTTAACCATGATTCCATACTCCCAGTCTCAGAACTTTTAAATTCTATAAAGATGTAGGTTTGGTTGTGTGTAATGACCTGAGCTTAACTACAAAATCAAAACCAAAACACTAAAATAGAAAAAGAAAAACTGTAAACATGATTTGGATTTAAAGTCACACACACGCACACACACACACACACACACACACACACACACACACACACACAAACTCTCTCTTTCTCTCTCTCTCGTAAATAAATAAATTAATTAAGAGATACAAAAATTATTAGGGTGCTCTTCTTCAGCCTGAGGTAACTGACCATATAGTAAAATGAATTTGTCTGGCAATCTAAATTTCAAAAAATGGTTATGTCTTGTATTTTACAAAGACTTTTAGTGGTTTATATTATATGCAGAAGAATATGAAAAAAAACCAAAATTTTGTTGATATTATTTGCCACAAAATGTATTCTTATTTATTTAGGAAAATGATTTTATACAATATAGGACAACAAAGAACATTTAAAATAGCAAATATTTTTTTTTAAATATTCAAAATTTGGAAGGATCTCAGAAAGTTTGTTGCTATAGGAGAAACCCTGGAGGAGCCACCCACAACACTGAAATGGATTTTCACTTCATTACATTGCCACAGCTAGCCTTAGAACCACATTCATTCAATGCATTCTTTTATTCCTGTAAAATTCCAAATCATCTACATATCTTAAAATTTGAGAATAAGAGTCCGAATAAGCTGATGCATGTGTGCTACCCTCCCATTAAATAGACAAACATACACAACCTTTCAAATGAAAATGAAACAACTTTTTTTTTTCTGTTCCGTGGTTCTTTTAGCACTTCAGCATTCTTGACTTTCACTGCACATTAGTCTCACTATGATAATGTCAATCCTGATCCCTGGCTAAATTAATTAGATTAAAAACAAGACAGGGAGCCAGCCAGTGGTGGCGTACAATCTGTGCTAGAAGAATCCCTTCTCCTCACCCAAACATATCCTTGTTAAGAATGTCCTAATCATTTTGTACAAGGAAGTGCTAACCCAGAAATTCCCTTTGTGTTCCAGACCTCTGAGACCATGCATGCGGCACATGACTGAGACAATGGCAAATTAAAAGACGGAAAATACGACAAAGGGCAACAATGCATTTAATACCTTATTTTTAACTTGAAGTAAAAGCTTTAAAAAGACAGATTTTTAAAAATTTGAAAACCAGAAAAGGAATGAAAATAAATACTGAATGATCTTACACTGAAGGAAAGCTGAAAACTAATTGTTAAGTTTCAGGCAGGGAATACAATTTTTATCTGTGTGATAATGTACTACCTGTCTGGGAGTTGTAAGGCATGCCAATGGTGAGCAAGTATGTCTGTAATTCTGTTCAGAGACATAAACACATGAGACAGATTGGGCCTGTGATGGCTAATCTTAGCTATCAATTTGATTGGATCTAGAGTCAACTAAAACACAAAATGCGAGCGTTTCTGTGAAGGACCTCCTTGATCCTGTTATCTGAAGTAGGAAGACCTACCCTAATGTGGGCAGCACCTTTTGGTGACAGCTCAGATAAAAAGGTATAGGAGAAGGGACTGCTTTTTTGCCTGTTTGCCTTCGTTCTTGCTGTCAAATTCACCTAAGTGGCTATTGCTGCATTCCTTTGCCTATAAGGCAGCCAGCTTCTTCCTGCTTCTACTATAAGCTGAAGACCAGCAAGTCCTCCAAAGAATTACTCAGACTTTCAATGCCACATTAGGAATGCTGTGACATTCAGCATCTTGTATTGAACAACTCCTAGATTCAGATTCTTTGCCTGTTCAGTGTGAAGCAGCTATTACTGGACTATCTTAACCATATATGTAAGACAATCTATCTATCTATCTATCTATCTATCTATCTATCTATCTATCTATCTATCTATCTATCTATCTATCATCTATCTACCTATTCATCTAGATATACAGATAGAAAGGTTTATTGTATTAGTTCTGTTACTTTAGAGGACCCTAAGCAATATAGAGCCTAACTAATGCTGCATCTATTGACTTCATAGATCAAAATAACTAAGATCCCACTTGTTGATATGCATGACAGACTATTGTCTTGTTTAGAGAAATATTGCTGGTGGACTCTCTGCTACAAATAGCTTGTAGTGGATACCTGTTCTATGACCCTAAAGTGCAGCTTCAGCGACATAGCAGGTCACTGCTCTACCTGCCTGAGACCTTGAAGTGCAGGCCCCTGGAGTGTGGCCTCTCAGCTACCCCTAAGACCTGAGATGCACATTCAGTCTCTCTTTGCTCCCTGGCTGTACTTGGATGCTGGGACAGTCTCAGGTGCAGAAGAACAACATGGGACCATGCCTTCCCTCTTTTCCAGGACCCTGTGATAATTCTTCTGCTCTGTCTTCTGAGTTTCCCTTTCTTAATTAAATCCCTTTGTCCTTTAAGCAGACTCTATGGGTTTCTCACATTAATAGCTGAAATATTTTTACAAATGATAGTGAAGCAACCGTTTTAACAGAATGATTTCCCCCTTTTAATATCTAAACAAAAACATTATTAATCAAACTTATACTTTTCTAAGTTCATAGTAATCTTATTCAGTTTATGTTAGAGTAAGCTGCTTTCTTAAAGGCATTTTCTTCAAAAATTTTATTGTTAAAAATTACATAATCTGAAAACCATTGTTCTTTCAGCAGGCCTTATATCATAGCAGCCATGAGTCAATGGCTTGATATTGAGTTTGGAGAGATACTGACTTACCACATTGATACATGTCAGGATTTGCTTTTAACTTATAAATTAAATTGCAATGCATGTTAGAAATCTATATTTTAAGATCATCATAATAATGTTAGCTTATTTGACTCCTAGTCTTTCAAACTATACTGACTGTTTAAAGGTACTGTTATTAAAAGATAAATATCACAAAATTAATCCAGCTTCCTTGTGTCTAGATATTATATGTTAAGTTACAGAAGTCTGAAAATACTTTTTTCCTCCTCTGAGAGGACAGTTGATTTCATGGAAATGAAATTGAGATTTACTGACTCAATTTTTTCAAGTTTTCATTCATACTTCAATATACCTAAAATTTCAATACCAGTGCAAGTGCCTAAAAAAAAAAAGCTGTGAATGGACTTGGTTATTGGGTGTCAGAGGATCGTAGAAACAGCCAGCTAGAACTCCTGCTAAATCCTTAAGCATGACACCCAAAAGTTAGAGAATACAAAGCCCATTAGCTCTCTATTATCAACATTTTTACAGGCATGTGAAAGACAGAATTAGTAACTATCACACCTGTAGTCCATTTACAGATGTTGGCATGCATGAAAATGAGGTTAAAACTAAAACTAAGGTTGAAGTTGTTGAAGGAATGAAACAGGGTGCTGTCTTTGGTAAAGGAGACAGTAAGAGAGATTATTTTGTCAGATTATGTTTTCCTTGAGTAATGGTGGAGTGCAATGGCAAGACATGTCAACATAGTTTCTTATGGAAGAAAGCAACTTATATCATAAAACCTTGAAATACTGGTCCCTTCAGATCAAACTGTGTGTACTCTAATCATTAAATGCTACCTTTTTTTGGTTTTAATTTTCAAGACATAATTTTTCTATGTAACAGCCCTGGCTGTCCTAGAACTCACTTTGTAGACCAGGCTGGCCTTGAAATCATAGGGATCTGGGGGGCCTCTGCCTCCCAAGTGCTGAGATTAAAGGAGTGTGATACCACACCAAGCTAAAAACCCAACATATTTAAAAAGGTAAAATTTCATTCTAAAATATTTGACAAATGAAACAATTATCTTTTGCATTGAGGAGAGTACAGCAATGTTGAAATATTTCTCATGCTCCTCTAAGTAAGTGAACACTGAATTTCAAATGTTAATTATTTGAGTTTACAGACTATATCAACATGCTGACTAATAGTTTTGAGAGGTGAAAGAGATCTATACAGATAATGTAATACAAAAGGAAAAGAATGAAGAGATGTCACACACTTTCAAGGAAACACAAAGATCAAGGTTTTTGACTCAGGTACTTGTGCAGAGACCTTCAGGAAATGAATGTATGGCTTATGCTGGCATCTAACCTCCAAGGCTCCCAGTGAGAGGTAATCCGGTCTTTTTTTTTTTCATTTCTGCACAAGTATACTTCTCTTTGTTGGATGTGTGTTTTTCCTTCTGTTGTTTTAAAGATGTTTCAACTCAACAATTTGATTTTGATGTCTCTAGTTTAGGAGATTTTTTTTGTATTTATGCTACACAATTTTAGCTTATTCATTCTGTAAATTGATATTTATATAAAGTATATATAGTCATTTCATATATATAGTATATATAAAGTAATTTTTACCCCTTTTACTAGGATAATTTTTAATTGAAAAAAAAACTAAAATTTCTGAACAATACCCTAAAATACAGTACAAACTAGTAAGAGCGTCAGCTGTACCCTGTGCTAGTTTGCAGTGGTTTCTTCAGTGAGAAGGAGAGGCTCATCAAAAGTTTTCACATGATTTTGTCCTGCATTCCCTGCTTTTAGAAGTCCTTACTGAAAGGAAGACAGGCACAGGCTAGGGACTGCCATGAGATCAGAGTGCAGGGACACACTGGAAGGGTGAATAAACCTGTCATTCCTCCCTTATTTCTTTAAACTCTTTGTCCATCTGTATACTTTTTCTCTATTTCGCAATAACAATTTAGCATGAGATTTTCTTTTCCAATGAATTTTTTTGTCTCATTTTTAAGTTTTACTAGATAAAGCAAGAGGGTTTTGTTTTAAGAATATGAAACTATTCCCTGGAATTCAATAGTGATGGGTAAATAACACCATTCAATGATCAAACCTGTGGAACTTCACATGCAGACAAGTGAAACATGATGAATGTAGATTCATTTCTAAAAAAAAATCAAAGGTTCCCTTGATGAAAAACAAATTATAACAATGTAATTTAATTGCTTTACAGATGTATGATAAGGTAAAGGAGATATGGGGGAACTGCTAATCAGTGATTCTGTATATAAATGGATAATGAACTAAATCTGAATCCAAGGATGTGAAATTGTTTCCCAGAAATCTGTGAGTTTGTAATTATAAAACAGCTTTACATGCATAACAAAACTGAAAAGACATTAAAAAAGCTTTAGATATCAGAAGCTAGGTGTGTTTCCTAATTAACTCTATGTAAAGCTATAATCTGAACTCTCTTCTACTTCATGGTCTTATATATAAAATATTTTCAACTATTTTTCTGATATTGTCACAATCCATACAGCATGGAGAAAGCTTTGTATAAACAATTACAACAAAAAAGGTTTATTTCAAATTAGATGACATTGTTCATTTTGGCAAAAAATAAATCATCAAGATTTTCCATAAAAAGATCAATTGGTTGATAAAGAAGATAAAAATAACATTATTATATATGATTACATAGAGACATTTGACAGTTTTCAATTGTGAGACATTTTCACAATTTGACTGTTAATTCCGGCATCATTGGTTACGTTATTTTAAAGTTCTGTACCAGCGAAGCTAAATAGACATCTCCTGACAATAACATATTTTCTTATCCATATTGTTAATTTGCAGTTAGTTCTTTCCCCATTGCTGGATTACAGTGCTTGTTAGAAAGTTCATTTGTATTTCCCACATGCTGCACATAGCCACATCTGGAAGGTAATGAGAGCTGTGTTCTTCACATCAAACGCTGTACCAGTGTTCTTGTTCTTAGAGTCAGTTTTATTTTCTCCAACTCTGATCTCTTTCCAAGTATCTAGCTGTATAGATTTCTGGCAGAGCCTTTGTATACTTCTTGGTTGAGTATTTTGACTTTGCTCTAAACTTTGCAAGTCTTCTTTGACTGGTTGTAGCAAGCAGTGGGAAAGGAAAAAAATGCATTTTGCCAGCTAATATGGGGGAGAGAAATAGCACAGACACCTTGAGACTCGAATGTAATTAACCTTCTTTGCCTCCCAGCATTTTTGTGGCAAAACCATTCACTTCCACAGAGGAAAGTCAGTTCAAGAAATATTTATAGAACTCTTACAGCAGGATTGAAGGAAAGAAGAACACTTTGCTAAGTCTAAGAGGGTAAGAGAAAAGAGAAGGATGTGAGTGAAGTGGGGGTGGGGAGTCCAAAAAACTGAACTTTTGAAGAAAATTGTTCTGAAATGTTAACTATCTTTCTCATTGTTAGTGGAGACATTAGTAAGTTTGATTCTATATTTAGTTTTCTCATTTGAATCAAGTTAAAGATACTTACATAAAACTGAAGTTAAAAGTGTACATTTACTTTTACACCCCAGGTAAATCAACAACAACCAAAATTATAAATATAAAGTTAAAGATTGATAATATCTTAAACCCATTGCCCACTTCCAAGTGATTAAAAATGAAAATTTAATCAAGCTAGTTCTGAAAAGCAAAATAGAATTTACAAAGTTGATAAAATCTCTAAGAGAAGACAAGTTTTATTAGTTGAGCTTAAAAGAGTCCAAGAGTCCAAGTTGTCTGTTGAATTTGAACACCCACACATAGGGTCTCCATACTCAACAATTACATAGAAAATTATAAAACAATATCATATTAAGTAGAAAGTAACAAGAGACACAAATCTCGAAAAAGAGAGGGAGGAAATAACTTCTAGATATTGGAGGACTAATCAGAAAAAGGTTATATAGAGGATGTAGCATCAAGCTGAGTCTTAGATATAAAAGTGGTATTTAAGACAAGAAATGGGGAGGATTTGACTAAACTGGACAACATGTGGGTCTGAGAAGTATTAAAGAAGACAAAATTACAAAAGAAATGATGGATGCATTGACAGCTATGGATTGTGAATGTATTTGGAAAAGAATTCTGTAGCTGGAATTTTCTCCAGTCCCACCCAGGCCCACACCTGCTCAGACCCAAGTAAACACACAGAGACTTTTATTACTTATAAACTGTTTGGCCATGGCAGGCTCCTTGCTATCCAGTTTTTATATCTTAAATTAACTCATTTCTATCAATATATAAGTTGCCACATGGCTTGTGGCTTACTGGTACTTTCACATCATGCTTCCTCTGTCTCTGGCTGGTGACTTTTGACTCAGGCTTTCTGTTCCTAGAATTCTCCTCTCTGCTTATCCCGCCTATACTATATTTCCTGCCTGGCTACTGGCCAATCAGCATTCTATTTATCAGTTAATCAGAGCAACACATTCAGAGCATACAGAAAGACATCCCCAGCAGAATTCATATACACAAAGGGAAGGAAATATGCAATGGTGAACTAGGGAGAAAGTTTATGTGAGGAAAGGACTGAAACTCAAAGACAGAGAAGTAGAGTCAGATTAACACTAGAAATTTGAAGCCAGGACCAAGAAGGCACCAAAGTGGAAACAAGTACTACAATGTGAAAACTAAAAGAGAACAGAGATTAAATCAAGAGTAGAAATCCATCAATATGTCAAATTCTGCTAAAGTTTGAGAAACAAGGAGACATAGAGATAATAGGTGATGAATTTAACATGAAGGATCGCCTTGGTAGTTTAGAAAGTTGTCTTAATAGGTCAGCATCTATGATTAAAATTTGTGATTAAAAATGAAATTTTAATCAAGCTTGTTCTGAAAAACAAAATAGAGTTTACAAAGTTGATAAAATCTCCAATAGAAGACAAGTCATATTAGTTGAGCTTAATGGGAAATAAAAGAGTGAGAGGGACAAAAAGAGTGGGGGTATTGAAGACAAAGAATGTTACCAAGCCATGAAAGGTTTTGTGGAGTTGTGTTACATTCTTTTATTCTAAAATTAATGGAGAATGTTATAAATGGAGAGTGGAGAGGGGGAGTAGATTTGACCTGAACTACATTGAGAAGAGCATATTAATAATATAAAAAATTGAAGTCAGAAACCCATGTAGCAATGATCTACAAAAGCTGAGATGCCAGAGCTGAACTTTAGTAGCACAGAAGAATTAGAATCCAAGAAAGACAATGGAAAGATATAATGCCTTGGGATTTGTAGAGGGATGCTAGAGATGGTCTTTGGGATTCAGTGTGTGTAATCCCTTGGGTACCATATTACGTCTTCAAGTATTTTGTTTTTAAATTATTCTTATGTGTGGGAACCCATGTCTCTCTGTGTCTATATGTTTCTTGTGCTTTTGTTTGCCTCTGTATCTTCTGGTTGTTTGTTTTGTCCTATTCTGATATTTGTTTTTGTTTTATTTTGTTACTATTCTTTAGATGTCTGCTTGTTTACTAAGGAAAGACAGGAAAATGTGGTTTGAGGTGAGAGAAGAGGTGGGAAGGATCTCAGAAGAAATGAGGGAGGAAAAATCATAAACACAAGATATTTTATGAAAAAAATCTATTTTCAATAAAAATACATAAAACTGATATTCATGAGAAATTATATATAAATTAGTACAAAGGGTTGGGAAGTATGGGAGAAAGGGATTATTCTGATGAGTTTTTAAATAGAAAAGAGAAATGTGCTATTAGACAACATGCACACACACAAAAATCTTTGTGAAGGGCCCCGAACCTGGTGGACTTGTATTTGTATTCTTAGTACTTTTTACATGGCAGAATAGGCAAGTCAGGTAACAAACATGGTGGAAAATTATCCAGAAAGATACATTAGATAATGCTGTAGAACTATCTTTTTGTATACTGTTACTATTTGTTACTTTCATTGGTTTGATAAACAGCTGACTGGCCTATGCTGTGCAGGAGAAAGTTAGGCAGGAGAACCAGACTCAGAGGACATTGGGAAGAAGAAGGGTGGAGTCAGGGGAGTCACCAGCAAACATAGAGGAAGAGGCACAGGAACATGCCATACTGAGATGAGGTACTGAGTCACTTGGTAGAATATAGATAGAAATATTGGTTAATTAAAGTTGTAAGAGCTAGTTAGTGAAAAGACTAAGCTATTGGCCAAGCATTTATGGCTGATAATAAGTATCTGTGTGGTTATTTTGGAACTGGCTGGCCAATTGAATAGTCCCCCATGTGATAACACTATTTTTCTTTACTTAAATTCTATTTTCAGTTGTTATCTGATTTTTAAAAAAAATAAGGCACCCAGTGGCTGGATAGTAAATGTAAATTTTAGAGAAAATATGGTGTTTTGCTATGGTATCTATATTCTGAAGAGGTGTGTGACTGTGGCCACATGAATAGGGCTGTCAAGGATCTACAGTAGATGTGGTCCTAGCACTGAAACCATAAGTGCACATAAGCCCTCACCCTTAACCCAGAAGCCATCTCCAATTGATCTCTCAAATTTAAAAAAAAAAAAAAGTTAGTTTTCTCCAACAGAGTCTCACTGGCTATACAAACCTCCTAAGGGAAGCCAGCAGGAAATGGCCAACACAAAACTAACTCAATGGCATTTTTGATGTCCTTTGTCTCATATTACTTTGTCAGGGCATTAAAATTTTCACTTTATATTTTACCTTACAGTTTTTGTCATTGTGTTTTTGTAGGATTGCATTCCTGTATGTGAAAACTTGTGTGTACCTCTGTGTTGTATGTGTTATTGTGTTTTTTCCTTAGATATTTTCTTTCTGCTTGTTTCTTTGTATTATCATTATCCAGATTCTTTTTATGTTATTATATTTTATTAAGATTTTAGGTACCTGTTTGTTTTCTAAGGAGACAGAAAGAAAGAAAATAGAAAGAAGGAAAGAGAGGAGGAAAGCAAGGGAGAGAGAGAGAGAGAGAGAGAGAGAGAGAGAGAGAGAGAGAGAGAGAGAGAAAGGAAGGAAGGAAGGAAGGAAGGAAGGAAGAAAGGAAGGAAGAAGGAAAGGAAAAGAAAGAAATAAATGTCGACTTAGATGGTAGGGTATATGTGGAGCAACTGGGATGATTTGGGGGAGGGGAAACTATAACCAGAATATAAAGTATGGAAGAAAATTCTATTGTCAATAAAAGAAAAAAACATATACAGCACTTAGGAGTTGTGTTGTTAAACAGAAAGTTTAGAGAAAATATGCTCTTTTGCTGTACTGTCTACATTCTGAAGAGATCAACCCAAATTCCTTCATCACTGGGAAAGCCTTTATTTCACACAGAGAAATGGCTTTTCTAGAATGTTACCAAGATTTATGAATAGAAGCAAGACTGTAATTTGCTGATTAAACTCTTTCCATAAAAACATTATTAATTTTTTGAGTAAATGGGTAACTTCTATATAGCAACCGACTTTGTGATAACTGTTGTTATGATAAGAACTTTCTAGAAAGGATTACGGTCTTAAATGGAATAGCAAAATGACTTAATACAGTAGAGTAGTATTAAAAGTTTGGCATACTAGAAATATTTGTTATGGAGTATTTTACAGGAATACATTTTTATATAAAATATCATCCATTCACAAGTAATGGATGACTCTCAAGTTTACCCTGAATCAACAAAAAAGCACATTTACTCTCCATTCTGTGACTTGGGTCCTAGAGACTTTGTAATGGCTCCACATTCCTGAGTAATCATTTTCTGATGGGTTTATTGCCACCTCGGCCTTATCAGGGCATGACACTCTTATGGACCTTAGTGATAAATTACCCTTGCGAGAGGGATAAGACAGTACCACTTTAACAAGTGCAATAAAGCACTTTTTATACTGGGAGAGTTCAGTGCATTCCCCATTCATCATGCACCCTCAGTGATTTTACACAGATTTTACACTGTTGATTAGCTCATTAGTGGGGTTAATTGGATACATTAACTGGCAGAATTACAGCTTGACTATGAACCAGAGGCTGCTGTGTTATAAATGACAGACAAACCACGGGCATGCATGGCCAGCCTGAAGGAAGCGCTTCACTTTGATTAACTTTCATTAGAGTTTAATTCTTTCCTCCTCCCCACTCCTGCTGTTGACTCCATTTGGATATTTGCTATGAACTGGATAACAGAACAAGTGACAGGGATAGATGTTTTCAATCCTTCACTCTTTCCCTGAGTATAAGAAAGGGCAGATTACAACAGTGATTAGTAAATGACAAGTGACAACAAGAAATAATTATTGTCATAAAGTTCAATAAAGTAACCACTTACAAAAATCACATTTTACTGAATCTAGACCAGGTTAGACATGACAAATTGTCTCACAAGCTACACCTTAAAATAGTGTGGACAGTATTTAAAAGCAATACATTCTAGATTCTATTGAAAAACTACTTAACAAAAATTTTTAGAGGTTAGACCAAGAATCCCCCGTTTAATTTTTATCTATTGAATTTGACAATATACTGTATCAGTGTACTATTAACTATGGAACTATATGGTCTATTGCTGAATTAATTCACTTTAAAGAGATATAATACCATTCAGAGAAAAGAAGAATTTATTTTTACAGAAGAAGATAAAAAATTTCTTTATAGAATTCACTATTATTTACAGGGTCTAAAGAGTGTGTTGAATGTTTTATGAGATTCCTCCTCTATGCTACCTTAATTTCCAAATTAGTACTCTCATTGTCATTATTATGAGATGAACTTTTTATTGTCTTACTTGAGAAACTGTCCTAAGTTTTCTTTTTAATTATTATTAAGTAAATATTTTCATTTATTTTACACCCTGATCACAAATTCCCCCCCTTGCCATCACACCTTCCACCCCCCCTGCCTTCCCTCTTACCCACCCCCCCACCCCCACACATACATCTGCTCCTCCTCAATACCATCTTGAAGGCAATGGATCTCCTGGAACCTTGGAAGCTAATCAGTGTTGAGCCTGGTTAGTACTTGGATGGGCATCCTAAGTTTTCTTAATGGAAACTCTTAAGTCATTTATAGCTGAATGGTAGTTCAGATAGGGGCTGGCCATAGGAATTGGGCTGGGCTATCTGTGTGGAACCTGGCTTCCACAGTTAGGTATTACTTGTTAGACAACTTAGAAGGCTTGAATTCTCTAGACTTCCACTAAGTATTTATGAGTTGGATATAAGTTGGATATATGAGTTGGATATACAACTTAAGAGCTTAAATCATATTTTACATGATTCTATATGCACATATGTAAGAAACACTCAAGTTCCAGAGGGCCATTTGAAAAGGAGGCTTCCTCCTCCAGCTAGGAGCCCAACGAATCCATAGATAGCATCTACAAACTTCTTGGAAAGATCGAGAAAACTGGCATGGAAAACTTCTGTTTGGCCACAGCCAGTTTCGTGTGTGCTTGAATCTTTCAGAGAGAAACAGCATGCAATGAATTGTCTATGGTAACGATGTCCACTGAATAAAAAGATAATAGACATAGAGTTGGTTTATAAAAGTATTTTTAATACAAAGAGAAGGAATAAGAAAGGAAACTGAAAGGATTTTATTTAATTTTTCAGGGAAACATAAATGAGAAGCATTCCAAGAGGTAGGAAGAAGAGAAAAGAAAAACTTATATTAATGCACAGAGGAAAGAAAAATTAAGGGAAAATCTACTTGAAGTTTATGGGAGTAGTTACCCACAAGTTCCCATGCCACAGGGACTTTGATATATGTTTCAAATAAGATGAAGCCATGATACATTTTTATAAATTCTGAGTTTTAGAATTTTGTGCTTAATTTTCACTCTGGATCACAATAAACATTTTATTTTGTCTAAATAAAGAAATGTATCACAAGACTAAAGTTTTCTTCTTATGTTCTTCTAAGTCTAGAGTCAGTCATCTTTCTCCATCTCCCTTGTAAGAGTGAAATAAAGCTTTAGAAGTTGTTATGACTGTGGCCAACAGAATATTCCTGTGCTTTTAACTGGCTGAGATTACAGAAAATATGAACTCCAGACTTCAGTAACTGATTTTTTAAAAGATTAGTTGTTTGGTCTGTCATACATATCCTTAAAATTTTCTATGTCTACTATTTGTGGGGAAATTTCCTAAGATTTTCCTTCTGTATTACATGTTTTGTTGTTGTTGTTCTTAAATACATAGATGAGAATTTTTTGGGAATTATGTCCAAAAACAGGATAA
>CABHPH010135540.1:0-14789 GCA_902168325.1 Peromyscus nudipes
GGGGGGGTGGGGTGCTCTGGCCTCCACGCATGCGCACCCCCTCGGTCACACACAAACATGCACAGCACACACACGGGATGGGATCACAGTGAGCACAGATCCTCAGCATCAGAGTGGCTTAAAGAATTTCCCTTTCTCTGGCTTTGTTTATCATTTCATAGCAGGAAAACACTGCTAATAGCGTGACAAGCTTGGCTTGGCCTCTTGCCGGGAGTGACAGACTTGTCTTTCTCAATTTTCTTTCCTGGGGTCACGTAACTTGTCATTTAAATGACTCCTTAGCTGGAGCCCTGGCTGTACTGCCTCTGTTAATGAAGAGGCCGAGTTCCATCAGCACTTTTATTATCTGAATTCCCCCCAGAGAAATGACATGTAATTCCCAGACCCTCAGCCAGAGGGCAAGGGATGATGGGAGACACCAGCCCGGTGGAAGAATGCCCCTGGGGGATAGCTGCCTGTTTTCAGAGATTCCTCCCCAACAGATTTCCTTGTGAGTCTGCATATGTGAGGTTTTTTTTTTTTTTAAAGCCAGTATGTAGATCAGCTAACCCCCACGTCATAGCTGCCCATAAGCCACCTCCTGTCTTCACTGGAAGGGTATTAGCCCAAAAGCACAGAGGCCAGACACAGCTAGGAAGGCAACAGGCTGGTGGCTCTTGGGAGAAAGCACCAAATAGTGAACAGCAAGCATCTTCTACCCTGGAGTTCACCTGGAGAACCAATGCTGCTCACAATGGAGCTTCCTTAGTGGAGGCTTCAGCACCATCAGGCCAGTGGAGCCAACTGCATCTCCAAGAGCCGTGTAAGGGACAGGAGAGGTGGCTCAGTGGGTAAAGTGTTTGCTCTGTAAGCATGAGGACCTGGGTTCAGACCCCAGCACTCACCTAAGAATTAAGGTGTGGTGGTACACACCTGTAATCCCAGCACTGGGGAGGCAGAGACAGGGACATCCTTGGAACCTGCTGGCTAGCCAGGCTAGGCTCTATCTCAAATATATAAAATGCAGAGTGGTAGAGGGAGACATGTGACGTCAACCCCTGGGCTTCACACACATGTGCACACATGCACTTGCACACCCACAATCATACCCACATGTGCATACACACATACATACATACACGCACATGAACTCCATAGAAGAACTTTCTCTAACTCATCTGCTTGTTTAGTGTAATTATCCATTTGTTTACTTACATGCCAGAGACACGGATAGGGCCGTGTGAGCAAGAAAACTTTGCCTCTTTGGGAACTGCTGCAGGTAGGGAAAAGCAGGGAAGAAAAGCTCTCTGTCTGATACTTAAGGAAGACGAGAAACAGGCCAGGTTGTGACTCTTGCAACCCATGTATATAAAACTAGAGAATAATAGCAACACAGTGGCTTCCTAAAATTCCACTGGATACTTGCAATCCCAGCTTATTCTTTACTTTAAAAACTTGAGAAATGCCATTTGTGGCTGGTATAAAGACGGGTACATCGGTCTCTTGTTACAATAGAGCACAGGGCACCTTTGTTCCGGTGGAGAACGCTCTAATGCCAAGGCCTGAAGGCTCTTCCTGTAGCTCAGCCAGATGTCCCCAGTGCTTCAATTAATATTTATTGACTTTGACTGGGTCATAGTTTCCATTTTTAACAAAAGAATCAAATCACCACACTGATTTCACACACACACACACACACACACACACACACAAATGTTTGATCACGTTCAGCTAAGTGAAGCAGAACATTGAAGAATTCAGGTTGTATTCCTGAGGTAAATATACAGCTATTAAAACAGCTTCAGGCACAAGCTATAATAGGTTATTCCTATTAAACCAGTCTTTCGGTGCACAGCCTACTGAGTGTGACCCCAATGGGTTTCACCCCGCAGCTATCACTGCTGTATTTTTATGGTGTCTTTTTTTTTTTAAACTTCCTTAACAGCCATTCTCAGATGGGAGGTGGGGGGATGTGGCTCAGTTGGTCAAACGCTTGTCCAGCATCCCCAGCACCACATAAACTGGGCATGGGGGCGGGGCACCCCGTCATCTCAGCCCAAAGAGGTAGAGGTAAGAGAGTCAGAAGATAACGACATCCTTTGCTACACAGCCAGTTCAAAGCCATTCTGGGACAAAGGCAACATTGTCAGAAAGAAGGATGAGTGAGAGATCGAAGGAGTGAAGGAAGGAGGGAGGAAGGAAAGGAGGGGGGATTAGCAGTCTGTTGAGACTGTAATAGCAGAAGATCAATCTCCTCCTGTGAGGTCGCCTTCGTTGGGAGCTTTGGTTTGTGCTGTGGGGGCCTCAGTGCAGGAGTAGGCTGGTAAGGCTGCCCCGTCAATGTCGGCATGGACAGACGGGAGGGAGAAGTGACGGCTCTCCAGCATTCCAGTCTTCAGACATCATCTCTGGAGAAGGCTGTTTTATGGAAGTTGTTTTCAGAACTTTTTTCTAAAGGATGACTTTCACCAGCTGATGTCAGTAAATATGAAATATCATTATGCTATTAGGACATATAATTTAAAGGTTGTTTTTAATCTTTAAAAAGGTTATAATTCGGAGAGATTTGGAAAATAGAAAACAGTATAAAGAAAACCTGGAATTTTCCCCATTTTTCTTCTACTTAAAACTATTTCAAATCATTCTATTATAGTGTTATTTAATATAAATCATACTGCTATATATAAAATAAAGTGTGGGTTCATTTTAAAGAAAAATAAAGTCTTTGGTCTTATATTAATACTTTTATTTCTTTTTCAGTGCATTGGGTTGTTGTGTTTTGTTTTGTTTTTATTTACCTAACATATTAGTGTTTTGCTTAGTTTTTTTTTAAGATGGCCTCATGTAGCCCACACTGACCTCAAACTTCATATATAGCCAAGGATGACCTTGATTTCTAATTCTCCTATAGTATTGGGATTCCAGGCATGCACTACTACTGCCAAGTTCAGGTGGTGCTTGGGATTGAACCCAGGGCTTGATACATGGTAGGCAAGTACCCTACCGGTTGGGCTACATCACCAGCCCAAGCCAAATGATCAGAATTCCAAGGTCATCCTCCCCTACAGAGGGATTTTGAGGCTAACCTGGCATGTTAAAAATAGGAAAAATATCTGTTGAAGTATATAGATGGTCTAGCTTTTACTTCCCAGGTTTCCGCCCTGCCACTTTGGGCGCTGGAATCATCAGTAAGCCTAGGTAGGGGCTAAGGTGGTGACCCCTGTCTCCTACTGGACGGGCCTTTGCATCTACTCAGCTGGAATTGTAAGCAAATGTCTTTCGTGAGGACAGTAGCCCTGGGGTGGGGCATCTGTTTCTACCGAGAAGAGAAGCATCTCAGGGAGGGACCTCTAAGACCTGTTTGTTGAACAGAGTCCCAAACTCATCCCCTCTCCTAACTCTACTCTGCCCCCTGATTTAATGCTGCCAGAGAAAGTGATCTGAACAGCAGCTCTAGAAGGAAGGGACCCCTACCGTAGTAGATCCTGGGGGAATTTGCCTAAATCTTATCACTTACCTTCTCATTCTTCCTGGGAATTTGTGACTGTTTACCCAATTGTCTCTTCCCTAGGGACTTAGGGGCCAGGGAGAAGAGATCTCAAGCACCAAAGAGGTAGGATGGAAATCCCACCCGTGTTTAGAAGCTTCTAGAAGCCGTCTGTTCATCAGAGTGAACTGAGACCTCATCAGACTGTCTCAAAGACTTATTACGTTGTCAGTAAAATCCTAATGCTGCTGCAGCAAATGAGTTTAACACCAGGCGGTGCTGGCTTCAGCTGCTGTCCAAAGAGCTGCCGTGTTGGAGCACCCGTCAATATGTAAACAGGGATGTCTGGGTGCCTTTAAAATCAGACCTGCTCCCTTTAGCCCAGCGCAGGCCTTCCTGCTCATGACGGAGAGAGAGAAGTCAGGTTCTGGTAGGAAGATCGAGACCTTAAGAGAGACCTCAGGCTGCCTGGCAGAGGGGAGGGGACACACGCTTGCCCCACAGACCCAGTGCCTGTCTCTCAGTGACTCCCCTCTCTGCCCTGCTGTGTACAGTAAGCAAGGGTGAGACCCACCGAGGCTTCTGTGTGCTGCCTCCTACACTGAGGACTGGAAGAGTCTTTACGGAGTTATCACAACTGTCAAAAGCATGTCCTACAACTCCACTCAGAACGATGGCTCTTCCTCAAGGTTCCTAAAGTTGTAAGGTCATGTGGTGTATCTGTGGGCTAAAGTGACCCTGGAAAAGTCCTTGGAATGAGAAACCTATTGCCAAGGCCAGGCTGAGGCCCCTGGGCAGGTTTAGAAAGGCCAGGGCCTGTTGCATGGGAAGTCTGAGATCCCTACGTTAGCAGAATTTGATAGGAACTAGATAAAATAGGAGAAAGAGCCCACTCCACCTTCATGTAGTTAATTCAACTAAAAAACAGGGAGTCGTTTCTGTTCTTTAAGAAAATAAAATTCCATCATATTCATTCCTGTTCTTTCTATCCTCCACAAGACCAGAGTCACATTCTCAATCTTCACATCGAAACTTGAACCCACACTCAGGCAGCCCTGAGATCTTCCACAGCCTCTAAAGACAAAATGCTTGGGCTGTGTGCATCTTCATTTTCTTAAAGACCTCAAATTGATCCCCAGGTGCGAATGGATGAATGTCTCCAAGTCCATATTTCTTTCTTTCTGATTCAAGCAGTTTAACCAGGGAGAAGACCTCCATCTTTAAAACGTATTAAGAGATAGTTCAGATATGCAGGAAAGTGTTTGTGATGTGAAACAAACGCCTTTGAACTCGTGATTCAAAGTAAGAAAAGACAGACAGCACAGATGAAGTCCTCTAGACCTCTCCAAGCCCCACATAACCACTGTCTTGAATCTGACATTGTTCCCAAGCTCATGGTTGGTTTTTCGTGTTTCAAGCTTCACATGACTCCCTGTGGTCATGCACTTATTTGCAATTCTTCTTTTTTTTACTTTTTAAATTGTAATTTGTTATTCTACTTTAGTATATCCTTGTTATTTTTACTGTGTATAGAGAAATATTATTGGCTTTTATTTTTTCTCTCTATTGAAACTAGATTTTTTTTTTCCCCTCACATACTGTATACTGATTACAGTGTTCCCTTCCTCTACTTCTCCCAGTTCCTCCCCACCCTCCACCATCCGGCTCACTCCTTTTCTGTCTCTCATTAGAAAACAATCAGGCATATTGCTCTTTACTTAACTCTTACTTAAACTTTACTATCGCTGAAGTGTCTACAGAGGCTTATACCGACTTAAATACCCGCTGTCAATGTACAAGACTTGATAATGGTTCTTGTTATTTCCTCTGTGACATCATCCTGGTAGCATTGGAGCATAAGTTTTCTACTTGTTACGAGGTGCACTCTTTAGTTTTTGTTTACATTTCCAGTTATTAGTGCGGCAGGGCCGGCTTATTGGCCGGTCTCCTTTCAGCTCTCCCAACAACTCTTCTATCTTTTGATCACTCTTGTACCAGGAGGCCCTGCCATGGTTCCTCATGACCTCTTAGGAACCCTCAATGCGTTCTGAATGCTAACTCTTGGGAAGGTGCACTGCAGATACACACACACACACACACACACACACACACACACACACACACTCCTTGTTCTTTGCTGATGGTTGAACTTCGCTGCAAAACTGTTGGTCATGTTCATACAGCCTCTTAACATTTCTTCAGCAGTTTGTTGTGGGGAGCTTGTCTCAAGAAATTGTTTCCTTCCTCAGCCCAGAAGGCTGTTCCTTAGCATTTTCACAGGAAACCTCCAAGATCTACATTGCATATTTAACTCCTTAAATGTTTCAGGGTTGAGCTTTCCCGCCTTGTAGGAGCTACGGTCCATTCTCTTTCATTTGCGAAACTGTGGTCCTAACGCCATCTATTGAGTGATCACTAGATCACTCCTCTTCATCACTGGCCATGCAAAGACGGTCCATTAGCCACCGAGTACTGAGACCCTGCCTTTCCCATTGGTCTGCTTGACACCCCAGGATGAAAGACGTGCTGCCTTTATCACTGTGGTTTTACAGAGGTCATTGGAGCAAAATCCGCCACCTCATTATTCAGACTGACTTTGGCCAATTTTAGAATTTTTTTATTCTTTTTCCCTTCCTCAACTTTGTCCTGACTGGGTATAAACAATAAAATGCCAAAAGTTAAGCAAAAGAAGGAAATTAAGCAAAAGTCAGCCAATGTACTTGCCTTGCTTTTTAAAAATATACTACCTTTAACTACATGCTTGCACACAGAAGGTTCTGAAGCCATACTCACACTGTACGTCTGTGTCCTGGATCCCTAAGAACATCCACTTTAAAGATCAGGCTGTCCCTAGAGAAGCCCCCAGAGGGCACTGATTCCATCACAGCACGGGTCTAAGAATGAGGCATTCTTTCTCTAGTTCAAAGGACACTTTATTTCCCTGTGACATTTCCATAACCTCATGATGACTCCTTGGTGTTCTACAGTGCGTTCAGATTGAGACGTTCTTATATGGATCGCAGGACAAGAGGACCCTGGCCACCCAGCAGACCATAGAGACACTGTCCAAGTGAGTCAGCTTCCCTTACATTTTCTCTGAATAGCATACCCCTTTGCCAGTTGGAACCTGAGGCTGTTACTGGAAGATTCTCAATGGCTTTCCACGGCTTATATAGTTAAATGTAAGAATAGGTCCTCTGAGAAGCCAACTATAAAACCTTGCCCTAATATTAGAAAGGAATTCACTCTTGAAGAATGTTGAAAAACACTCTGGCTTCCATCCTCACATAGACCAGCCCCTGCAGGTTTACGTGCCTGCTGGAGAGGCTGGAGAGGCTCTGCCCTGGGCTTACCTCAGCTCCTGGCGGGCCGGGGGTTGCGAGAGTGTCAGAACTATAGCTTGAAGACTGGTCCTATGTCTTTTCTCGTCAGAGAGAGAAGCTTGACACTACCTGGGAGGGCCCCCATTTCACAGAGCAGGTATTCCCTAAGTGCCTATGGGCTGAGGGTCAAGTCCAAGTCAGGAAATTACAGAAGTGGCTTCATTGGAGGCACAGGCTAGCCAGAAAGGGTACCATCCCCCTTTAGGGTGGCGTAGGTGGGCCAACAAAGCCTCCACCAGAACTTGACAACCTTCCCCACTTTTGCCCCCACCACTGGCCTACCTCAGACCTGACTGCCTCAGCTCAGTGAAGATGGCTGCAAGGCACTAAAAGAGAAGAAACACACCTTTGTGTGGATGCTGCTGTGCTATGATTTTTCCCTCACCTGCATCCCTTCCTGAGGCTCCTTCACAGCAGCCAAGGCTGGTGGGAACTGTGCTGATCTGAGGGGCCATACTCACCCGTCTTCTCTCTGTCTACAGGATCTCTGAGGCTGCCCCGAAGCCAAGGCAAACCCTGAAAGCCAAGGCAGCATTCTGCACCAGTGTTCCTCAGTACACTGTGCCCGGGAAGGCCAGGCACAATGTGGCAGACTGATTCCCCCCCCCCCCCCCCCCCCCCCCCCCCCCGCGCCCCAAAGAAAGCTTTGAGAAAGACTTGGCACTGCCTTTCGGATGCTCTTCAACTAGAAGGTGGAATTTATCAGTCACTGCAGATTTTTTAAGGCTGTTTGCTCTAGCATGCAGCAGCAGTACCATGAATCGTCCACGTCTCCACTGTGGACGGACGCCCTTCAGGGCGATCTGGTGCTTTGGTTATTTTTATTTGTATCGCTTTGATCGTTTCTCTCCCCAAGGAGAATTTCCTGTCATCTCTCCTGTGCCTGACGGTTGCAGAGGTGGAGCTTCCCTGCAGGAGAGAGACTGCCGCTGATCAGCTGATCGCAGGCAGAACCACCCCTGCAGCAGTGAGACTGCACACAGCCTTCCTTGTAGGAAAGTAATAGGAACTGGGAAGAAATACCAATAAAGAGAAACTTTTATTCTCTGTCGCTTGTCGCTCGTATGCTTCAAATGAAGACTGAGGCTGGCCATGCGGCTCCGAGACAGAGTGCCTGCCTGGGCGCCACGAAGCCTGTTAGAGTTTGAAAGCAGAATGCCCCTCATAGACTCATGGGTTTGAATGCTTGGTCCCCACTGCTGCGAGGCCTTGAGGTAGGGGTCTGGTTGGATGAAGTGGGTCCCTGGAGGTGGGCCTTGAGATTTCTTAACCTGAGTCCCACTTCCTGTTTACCCTCTGCTTCCTGACTGCAGACTCAGAGTGACTAGCTGCCTGGTTCTTCCCCACCATGGTGTGCATGTATGTGTGTGTGCATATGTGTATGTATGTGTATACACAGACATGAGCGTGAGCTACACACACACACACACACACACACACACACACACCTTCCATCTAAAAGCCAAAATAAACCCTTTTGCTCCTTGTTGGCTGATTGTAGCAATGAGAAAAATAACATGGAAGACCGGTGTTGGGAGCAGGTCCACTGCTGTGGTAGGCCGACTGTCGTTTTGGGGCATTAGGAATTGATTTGCAGGAAGAATATGGAAAAGTTTGGAAATACAGGCGAAAGCCCCTAGCATGCTGAAAGCAGATCTTAATGGGCCACCCTGGTGGGATCCTAGAAGAGCAGAATGTTGGTATAAATCCTGACAATGGAGGAGAATAAGGACCATTAGGACCTGGACTATTGGCCATTTGTTCTACTTCATAACAAAGAGTCTGTCTGAATTCTGCCTGTGTTCCAAGAACTCAGATAATCCTAAATGTAAAGGAATGGGCTCGTGTTCAGTGGGTGAAACTCTTAGATAGGAAAGCATTCAGGTGTGGTGTGGTCACTGCTCACTGTTCTTCTCCAGAGAGGGAGACAGGTGGAGCCGAAGACATAAAGGGCGTGGCACTTGATGGGGAAAGGGATGCATTTAAACTTGGAGAGAAGGTAGGTACAAAAGCAGCTTGGTTGTTAAAAGGATTAGCCGACCCTTTAAGGAGAAATCTAGTGCTCTGCACTGGGCCAAAGGCAAGCTGTCCTGAGGTCAGAACCGCACCCAGTAAGGGCTCCAATTCTGGAAAATGAAAACGTATTTGAAAGGAGCTGAGTAAGGCTTGATGGAGAGATCAGGGGTCCCCGCTCGGAATAGAGGCCTGTGCTACTGTGGTCCAAGGGGCCATCCTACATCTCCAGGTGGCAGCAGACGGTGACAGCCATTATGCACACGGTACTGGTTGTAAAGATGCAGCCTGTGAGGGAGAGAGCCAAGGGCGTTCGCGTCAAGGTTCTGAAAGGCACTGGGGCCACTGCAGGAAGCTGCGGCAGTGAGGCCCAAATTGGAAAGGAGACCTCAAGATGTCGGGGATGCCAGGACCACACGTGCCATGCTGGCGGAAGGAGTCTGCAGCAGTCATACCGCCCTGTGAGGGGCTGCGCGTGCTTCAGGCTGCAGAACTGTAGGGGCAGCCACACCCGAGCGCTTAGGAGCCCAGATTTCCACTGTGAGCCTCAGGTGCATAGAGCTAAAGGGTTTGGGTTTTGCCCGGCTGGGTTTTGATCTTGCTTTGGTCTGATCTTCCCTTGTGATGGTCCCATTCCTCCCTTTTGGAATGGGGAAGCTCACTCTGTGCAATCGAAGTTGGAAGTATGAATTCCTTGTTGGACTGAATGCATTTTGCATTAGCAGATGGCCATGGGCCCACGGAGGCAGGGACAAAATGCTGGGGCTTGAATGTGAAATGTTCCCCTACGAAGTCATGTGTTTGAACATTTTGATCCAGGTTTGGGTGGGCCTTGAGGTGATGGATGCCTGGCTAGAGGAAGTGGGTCAGAGGAGGTGGGCCTTGAGGTGATGATGCCTGGCTAGAGGAAGTTGGGGGGGGGGGGCTTGAGGTGATGGATGCCTAGCTAGAGGAAGTGGGTCAGGGGAGGTGGGCCTTGAGGTTTCTTAGCCCCACCCCCACCCTGTCTACTCTTCGCTCCCTGCATGTGGATGCAATGTAACCAGCCACCTCATATTCCCACCGCCCTGCCTTCACTGCTGTGACGGGCTGGATCCCCTCACACCGTAAGCCGAAAGAAGCCCTTCTTTCTGGTTTCCTGTCAAGTATTTGATCACTGTTTGACCTCCAGAACTGCAAACAGATAAAATGAAGACCACTCCCAGGGTCACCGGAAGCCTGAGAAGACGTGTTGGTGAAGGTGCATCTCCGTTAACGAACTCAGTTACATATTTCTGAACACCTACTATATTATTAGGCCTGTCTGAAAAACTGAGGCTAACGCAGTAAGCATGACACACAGAGTCCCATGCTCTCGAGCCTGTAACCCAATGTGTCGCTTGATACACATTAGTGCAATCAGTAAATGGCAGTATAGCAGTCATGACAGACGAGGCCCTAGACTAGGGTTCAGGGGTGCTGGGTGTTGGTGCTGAGACCCTCATGGAGTGACTTGGGAGAAGAACATGGATTCTCTACTTCCTTGTCTCCTGTGGTCGCTGTCCTAGGCAGGACAGGCAGCTGCTACCAGAGCTTACACAGTCTCCAATGCCATGTCCACAGTGGCCTTCATTCTCTCCAGGGGACACCACAGTTGGGCGAGGGTGACAAAGTTAAGCAGGAAGTTTGAGCCCCTTTCTCCTGGCTGCTGGGGACAAGGTAGATAGAACACCCCCCAGGGTGGAGTGCTGGTCTCCGCAGGTTGTCCCTTCCTCCCCCTTTCCCTTATACCATGGCTCAAGCCAAGGAGGCTGCGGGCCATTGCTAAGAGGGCAGTAGGACTGGAGCACAACCGTTTTGTGTCCTGTCTATGTGTTCAGAGTGACACTTCAGGAACCAAAGGGGGGAAACAGTCATGACAGGGTGGAGGCGGGGCGCTCTGTCTTCCTCAGGAGTGTAGCAGCTCCGCAGGCAGACCATCCTTGCTAGCACCCATTTTCCCAGACTCGGGCCTATGGGATGGCAGCAAGGTACAAAATTATTTGTGGCCACTGTCCTATCTAACTGAAGACGTGTGTTTCAGCACAGCTAGTGGGAAAAGCATTTTAAAAACAGAGGCTGCCATAGGCTTCCTTGTCCCTGAAATTGTATGTCTGAAGCCTCAGCCCCCAAGTAATGCCACCTGGAGGCAGACTGTGGCGGCAGGGTGGGGGTGCTGGTAGGTAGGATCAATGTCCTTATAAAGAAGAGAAGCCAGAGAAGCCATCTCTCTCCCTACTCCATGCAGACAGCTGGAAGGTGGCTGTCTCCAAGTCAGGAAGCGAGCACTTACCTACCGGAAGCAAATCCAAGAGCATCTTTAACTCGTATTCTCAGATCTGCAGAACTCGGGAATAACCGTGTATTGCTGAAGCCATGCAGCAGCACACCCCAAGACGCGGGGCGCCTCGTCTCTCCCCTCGTCCTTTCTGGATTTCTTGGCATATATTTTAGAATCACAGAAAACAAACTCCTTTTTAGACGTGAGCCCCTGCCCCAGGAGGAGTGAATTTACCACTATAAACCGTGAGGTGCTGGTTAGCTTGTTACTAGTTATGTCTTCTTTTGTTTTCGTCAATTTGGCACAAGGTGGGGGAGGTCATCTGGAAGAGGGAATCCCAGTTGAGAAAAGGTCTCCATGAGCTGATCTGCAGGCACGTCAGTGGGGCATTTCCTTGATTAATAATGGATGTGGGTGGTGCCATCCCAGGGCTGGTGGTCCAGTGTTGTATAAGCAGGCTGAGCAAGCCACTGAGAGCAAGCCAGTCAGCAGCTTCCCTCCAGGGCCTCGGCTTCAGCTCCTGCCTCCAGGTTCCTGCCCTGCTCGAGTTCCTGCCCTGACTTCCTTCAGTGATGGACTAGGATCTGTGCAGGGAAGTCAATACATCTTTTCCTCCCCGGGCTGTTTGGGTCATTGTTATTATCACAACAGAAAAGTAACTAATACTGTGTCTTATCAATGTCTCCCACGGGTGCTGTTATCTCCCACAAGTGAGAAGAAATACAACCAATCGTGTTTTTATTTTTGTTGATAAAAGGCTAGATTACAGACAGACAACAGCCACCATCTCTTTTGTTTTAAGCTACTAGGTTTTTGTTTGTTTTTTTGTTTTTGTTTTGCAAGATACTAAGAAGGGGCCATGAGTGACCTTACAAACTGTGCTTTGAGTAACCATCTGTGCAGCTCCCACCTGAGACAAAGCTGGTTTTAGCTTTAGCACTGAGTAACCGCACCTTGGCACCCTCCTCCACCCTGGGCAGAATGGATGGCTGTTCCATCCTGCTGCCAGGTCTTCCAGGCTGTGATGACATGTTAGCACCACCTGTCATGTCGCCACCTGGACACAAGCTGGTTAGTGCACGCTTTCTAGTTTGTACCTATAGCATGGAGTTCTGATCCCAGGAGGAATTGGAGAACTGGAAGTTTCCATACGTGACCTTTCCAATAATTCAGGGCTACCATTGAAATATGGACAGAAACCCAGGTTGACTTTCATTGAAGTCTGAAAGAACCACACGAAAACTGGCCGGAAAACATTCTCGTTAGGAACAATGCAGATTTTTTTCCCCTCAGATCTTTATTTCTACACATTCTTGTGACAGTTCCCTTTGTAGGGAACAGGTTAGCAAAATAAGCTTCTTAGATAATTCTAAATAAACACTTTAAACAAACTATCAAAACAACCAGTGGAAAGCCGAGAAACATTCAGTGTCTTGTAGTCTCAACAATAACAGACTGGGAGAGACAGGGTGTGTCCTCACCCTCCCTGCCCTACCTCAGTGTTGATTTGACTCCAGAGTGACTGCTTTCAAAAACCTCAGGGAGCTTTGGGGTGGCGTGCTACAATGTCACAGATAAGATCCCTGCCCTTGTGACCTGGTAAGCAATGACAGCTGAGGACTCCTCCGTCCTGGTTAACAAACAGAACACTGCCTTGCTGCGCATTCCAGCTTAGCGATGAAAATTAATATTTAATAATAAGACATCTTTTTTTTTTTTCAGAACAAGTAGAGGTGGCCGTGATATTTATAACCTGTTCATACTAGCATCCATGTGTAAGTTCATGGACTAAGACAATGGCAGCCAGCTAATCCCACTTAGACTCATAATAAACTCCACATTGTCACTCTGTCTCCTGTCATTACACCAAGGCTGTCACCTCAACCACATTCTAATAAATCACTCAGACTTGCTGATTACAGTAAAAATCCATCAGCGCATCCCTGACAGTATTAGAAATGACAGGCTAAGGCAGTAACTTCTGTATCAGGCTGACACCCAGGAGTTCATCTTTATAGGTAACAAAGGCTTAAACATTCCATTCACATCTGCTTCTTTCCTGTACCCCAATGCAAGGTGTTTGCAAAGCAGATGACCTGAAGCCATGCCGCATTTCTCTTCCATTTAGCAATGAAAAAAACTCACTCTCCTTCGCCCAGCTGCTGGAACCACAGGGGGAGATGTGCCCCGTGAGACACAGGGAGGGAGACCCTCCTATACCCTGCTCCTCCCCTCCCTGAAGATGGCATCACCTCGGATCCTTCTTCCTCAGTGCCCTACAGGCCATTCTGTGGCCTGCGTTCAAAAGCACAGCTCAGACATATCAGAGCTGCTATTCTGTGCTCTCAGAATACTGCACTGTAGAGGCCATTTTTATGTGATGCCGAATCTTCAGCAATGGGAGTTTTAAAAACAATATCCATGTGTAAAAGAACAATTCCAAATGAGCACACTCATCCTATTAAACCCAGTGGTGCACAGCTTCAGGTCCTCGATCTGTGGTCCATGAGGGTCGGGGTTTTGTCCTCTGTCAGAGCCTGTCCTGGATGCCTCAATGCTGCATTGCATGGGAAGCACCTGGTTCCTTCCACTAAACACTTAAATCCCCCAACCCTCATGATTTCTGTTCCAAGTGCAAAAAGCTTTTCTGAGGTTTGTATATGCTGCTGCCTTTTTATCCTTCATTCTAGGAGCTCAGAAAGACCTCCAGCCCATGAGAGGTGAGTTTAGAATCACTTGTTTGGGAAGCACTAGCTACTTTCGGCGTCTATGATCCTGCCAGGACCAATTCGCCAGCCCAGCTGCAGTCAAAACATCTGTGTTCTCTTCACTGCCCACACAGCTGCCTCTTACCAATGAGAGTGAATGTTCTGGTCATAAGGGCTACAGCACAGAGAGGCTCAGAACACAGCCCCTAGCCCAGTGGTTCTCAACCCTCTAACACTGCGACCCTTGAATACAGTTCCTTGTGTTGTGGTGACCCCCAACCATAAAATTATAGCTGTAATTTTGCTACTGTTATAAATCATAATGTAAGCATCTGTGTTTTCTGATGGTCTTAGACGACCCCTGTGAAAGGGTCTTTCGATCCACATGTTGAGAACCACTGCTCTAGCAGGAGGTAGCTACTCCCAGAAAAGTGTTCTGCTATCTCACAGCCTAGTACTGTAAGGACCCGAAATGATGCCATGAGCAGTTCTCAGTTGGCCATGCCTGTGGCCATGCTGGCAAATCTGTACGATCAGGACAGTCACATGGATCTGAAGCATCAATAAGACCACAGCTGTGCTTTCCATAAATAACTCTAAGTCCTCTTTTCAAAAATGTTCTGTACATAGAAAGCAATTCATTCAAATTGAAAATAATTTTAAATCTCTGATAAGTAACTTTTCCTTAAATCATCTAGTAAATTTTTTTTTCAAACATAAAGTCTTGCTTGCTTTTTATAATTTTTTTTTTTTGAGACAGCATTTCTTTGTGTCTCTGGAACTGTCCTGGAACTTCCTTTGTAGATCAGGCTGTCCTTGAACTCACCGAGATCTGCCTGCCTCTACCTCCCAAGAATGGGATTAAAGGCATGAGCCACCACTGTCCTGCCTAGCTAAGATTTATTTCTGTTTTTATTGGG
>CABHPH010135540.1:14889-43918 GCA_902168325.1 Peromyscus nudipes
GTGTGTGTGTGTGTGTGTGTGTGTGTGTGTGTGTGTGTGTGTATGTGCACATGAGTGCAGGTGCCTACAGAGGCCAGAAAGGACATCGGATCCTCTGGAGCAGGAGTTACAGGTGGTTGTGAGGCCCCTGATATGGGTGCTGGGAACTGAACTCAGGTCCTCTGCAAGAGCAGTACAGGCTCTTAACCACTGAGCCACCTCTCCAGCCCTTCTAGAATTTCTTTTTGAAAAGACTTAGGAAGGGGAAAAACTCTATATATTTTCCTTTCCAGTGTTAGTCTACTGTTTGATATTAGCACATGCAAATAAAACCTGCCCTTAAGTATATTATTTTAATCTGGTTAATGTTAATGTTAAAGTGTCTTGCTTATAGATAAACAGTAGAACAGCAGTAAGTCACGCCTGTGACCTGATGCAAAACTCATACAAACTCTCTCCATATGTGGAAAGAAAGCTTTAGAGAAAGGAGCTTTTTAAGACTAAAAAGATGAAAAGTGTCTGCAAAAGTCTCAGCTCAAATGTAAAATCTGAAAGCCTTAAAGGGCCAGTGTTGCTCTCAAATCTTTACAGATGAATTCTAGAGCAAACTGACTCAGGCTCAGGTTCTCTAAATAAAGGTATTGATAACCAGCCTCCCCCTCCCCCATACAATTAGTAAAGGCTTTGTATATTGGTATGTTAAAGGCTGTGTGTAGTGGTATGTTTCCAAAGCGCCATTTAAGACAAGATCGTTCCGCTTATCAAAACCATCCATCGCCCTCTTCCTCCTCCTCGTTGTCTAGATAGACAAGGGCGACTTTCTTCTCATCTGAGGCCACTGACCTTTGGTCTACCATTCTCTGCGGCTGCACGGTCTTGTCAAATCCAGCCTGCTCCGTGCCTTTCTCTCCGCGGGTCTGGTGTCCATCCCCAGCGGAGGCCTCAGAGCTCATGCTGGTGACCTGCTCAGTCTTACTGTGAGCAATTCTCCAGCCACCACGGTCAGACACACTGTGAGCTTCCACTTCTGACCCTGCGTCTCGGGTCCAGCTGCGGATCGCCCTTGTGTTACTCACATCCATCTGAAAAGTAAATGAAGTTTCTTTGGGCCCTGGTGCGATGTGGCTTAGTGTGCTGCTGTTCCCTGCTAACCCACCTAGCTCAGGGGACGCCACTGAACCATCGAGTACAAATGTTTTTGACATGGGTCCATGGATGACAATGTGTCCAGAGGGGCCCTTCTCTGTAGGGCCTATCTGAATGTGCCTAAAGGACCTGCTGACGCCTGCTGTCACCTCTGCTCCTGTGTCCCCCACACTGTCCGGAAGGGACTCAGAAATGACCTTCTGGAATGTGTTCTCTTTGTTCCCCGGGGTTTCTCTACCTGAGGTGAAACTGTGAGTGGCCTGGGTCATCCCTGCTGAGCCCTCCACAAGGACCGTGCCTTCTGAGTTCCTAAATTCCAAGGTCTGTGGAGCTATCAGCTTGGAGGTGTGGTGCCTCTGAGGCCCAATGTCAATGTGTTGGATGGATGTATTCCTCCCTAGAGACACTCTGGTGTGCTCAGAATCCTCTTCTGCTCCCCACTCCACTTTGTCTGGGATGGGAGCTATGAACTGGATTTCCTCCCTGAACCCTTCTTTGGGGCCTAGCTGGAGATGCCTAACAAAAGTCTGGGTACCCACTGACTCTTCCGTTGCAAAATTACTGCCAGCCTGGGCTGCCCCAGAAATAGGACCCAGAAAACGAATTTCCTTTTCAGCATGCAATTGCTCAGAGCCAGACATTCTGTGGTTCCCGGATATGTCTGCTTTTACAGACAGTGCTGCTGGGTGAGGCTCTTCTGTGTCTCCTGCTTCCCGCCAGGTAGGCACAGAGCCTCGGAAGGTGACTTCTGTGGACACGTGACTTTGATGGGGACCCAGTGTAATGTGCCTTACAGAGCGGCTGGCTCCCTCAGAGCTGACTGCCTCACTGAGGTCCTCACTTACCTCCACCACCTGTGCGGTGGGTCCTCCGTAGGACACCTGCTCAGTTCTCCACATTTCAGTGGGGCCTAGTTTAACATGCCTTACAGACTGGCTTACATCCTCCAGCGTGTGAGACTGCACGAAGCCCGTTGGGCTGGTGACTTCAACGGTGGCCGACACTGGGCCCTGGGTTACACGCTGATCTGAGCTGGAAGCGGTCCAGCCAGCATCATCCCTCTCAACAGATGGGCTATACAGTTCCCTGGTGGCCCAGCGCTTAAAGAGAATGCCCCCAGCAGGCACCTCCTCTCCATCTTCCCTGTCTGGGCTTCTAGGCATTGGGCTGGAGCGCTTGGTCAAGCTCTCTCTTACCACAGACTCCACAGCCCTCTCTATTTCTCCAGCTTCATCCCTGCTCAACTCCTCCAGGTCTAACTGGTCAGCATCCACTGTCTGCGAGAGGTTGACTTCAGCCATCAAGGTCACAGAACCAGGAGCAGAGCTCTCGACCTTCTTTACATCCACTGAGACACTCCCCGGCTCTCCTTGATCCTGTCTGGTCAGAGCAGACAGCTCCTCCTTCATGCGCTCCGGCAAGGTTTCCTCCAGCTGCCCGATGACCTCCACCAGCTGGTGCCGGGGCTCATTGGAGAAGACCCCCTTGATGGAGGTATGGAATTCATGCGGTATTTTGATTTCTTTCTCAATGACTGTGGGTTCTGCATGCAGTTCACCACTAGCTTCTTCCTTCAAGTGAGCAGAACCAACGGCACCCCCCAGGGAAGATGCTGGAATCTCCAGGACTTTCACATGCTTCTCTTCCCCCATGTCATCTCGTGTTTTCCTTCTCCAAGTGCCCTGCACAATTTCATCTTGCCATGAGTACCGGATGGTGGACTCTTCCTCTATGTGGATTTGTCCATACACTGAACCATCATCTTCTCTGTCATGCTCCCCGGGGTACTCATCTGGGGTAGACACAAAGTAACTCTGCTCTCCCTCTGAGTCACCTGCCTCCGTCACTTCTTCCACGTGAGGGATGCTCCCCTGGGGTTGCTTGGTCCTTTGATGTTGATGCACATGGGTCTCTCCATCACCATCCTCTTCCTCGACAAACCCCTTGGGGCTGGGAGACACATCATCGGCTTCTTCCACTTGGAAGGGGGTAGAAAACTCTGTTTTCCCACCACCTATGTAGCTCACGGGCTCTTCCACAATCTCCACGTTTACGACTTTGGCTCTCCCCTCCCTTCCTCTCAGACCAGCGTTGATCATCTCTCCTATCATCTTCTCAGCTGACTCTCCTTTCAGCCTCACTTCCTTGACATCCTTGCTTAAAAGGTATTCCAGGCCAGCTTCATTAGAAACATCAACGTCTTCTGTCAGCTTAGACTCCACAACAATTTCTGTCTTGGTTTGCCTACTGCCAGGGAGTTCTTGCCTGTCCACGTAAGTGACCTTTGTGTCTGGGAAAGAACTGGCATTCTCTTCTGCCTCTGGAGACTGCGTGAACTGCTTGAGGATGGTGGTGACGATGTTTTCTGCTACTGTCTCTGTCATAGAATCACTTTGCAGGGAGCTGGCAGCGTCCTGGGTGTCCAACCGGAACTTGGCCTCTTTGGTTTCCGCCCCTCTTCCCACACTGTTACAAGCATCCTTCCTCCTGGGTGACTGCAAGCCTTTTGTGGACACTTCTGGGCTGCTGCCCCGGGATGCTTCTAGATGGATGGGTACTTCCCTTTCCCTCACCCTCCCCTCCTGCAGTGATTCCTTCTCTTTGAGCTCATCCTTCCTCTGCTGGCTTTCTCTCGTTCTTGTGTCTCTATCTAACTTGGTCAGTTCTTCCCACCTCAGGTTTCTTTCTTCTGAACCCTTCTCTTTAGAATCAAACCTTTTCTCTTCTGGCTTTAATTTGATGACCCCTGATCTGTCCCTTTCTTGTTCCCTAGCGGCTTTCACTTCTAGCTTCTTTCCCAAAATGACAGTCCTCTCGTTTGACCGAGCACTGTTCACGGCACCTGCCGCCACGTTGTCCTGGTGATCTTTGTGGGACTCTCTGGAGATAATGGACTCTGTGGCCAGCCGTATGGGGGTGTCCCTGGTACCTTCAACTTTGGGTCGATCAGGGAATGTTTTCACTTGAGCATCAGTGTTTCTCAGATGGCCATGGGTTGGGGCACCAGGTCGGAGACTGGCTTGACTGTTGACAGTTTTCTCAAGGGATTTTTGCTGCAGGGTTGTAGCTGAGGAGGAATACCCGGAGGTCAGGAGCCCCCTTCTGGTAGTGCTCTTAACAGTTGTGGTTGTCTGTGAGTCAAGGTGCCCTGGCCTGTTAGAATACAGAGCCGAGCTGTGATTTACAGCTGCCCAAGGTGTTTTTTGCCTTGGAAATAGATTTTTCTCATTTTTCCTCTGTAATACTGAGTTGGTATAGCGATAGGATGTGCTTCTGGACTCTGTGGAAATCGAACAAACAGTTCATTTAGATGATAGGCATCTTTTTTTTTTCACCATAAAAGCACTGCTGTAGGTCATATCCCATGTTAGTATAAAATATACTGCTATTACAGGAAGGACCTTTTCAAGACAATACGTTTATTCTCTACATTATCTTTTGGTTGTTTTAGAACTCTCGTCACAATAAAATACGGCCCTACAAATACCTCTGCCTAATGCTCTTCTCCAGCCGCTGATCTTAGAATATTGCTCCAGCTTAAGAGAACTGTCAAAGGTCTGAATGTGAAGTGTGCCGGGTGTGCCAGAGAGGTCAGAGACACTGGGTTTTCTGGTTAAAATTTCACGATATTATGCTGTTTCAGAATCATTCATTTCTAGTTTGTTGAGGTAAGTTTACTATTTCAGCAGAGAAAAGCTCTATCACTACAAAGTGTAGATTACTGGATAACAAACAGCGTACCCCTCCACCTCAGATGCTCTTGTTTTATCAGTTCCTGTGCTGAGCCACGGGTATTGAAGACTTTACATTTCTAAGCTGATCTATATGTTTATACTTGACAAGGTATAGTTTCAAAACCAATCCAGTTGTCAGAGATTCCCCCACCCCCCAGTCCTGACGGCATCCTCCTGGAGTTAGCCAGCCTGAGAGCTTCTTGTTTTACTCAGGCTCATCCTCAGCCAGTGCGACCCTTCAGGTGCACAGACTCCACTAGGGTAACCGGCTCACCGGAGCGGCAACTGAGTTAGAACAAGACCAAAGCACCATCCACTCCGGGAGCATCTCTTAGTGTCCACTGCACCCCAGCTGGCTGGGCACCTCCCCACCCCTCCCTCACGGCAATGGAGCCTAGAGGCCACACTGAGACAGGTTCCCAAGATACAGGGAAAGAGACCAGGCTGGAACATGTTTACAAAGATTTCTTTTTCAGGTTAATATACTGATCCTAATCTAGAAACCCCAGAAGACAAACCCCCAAGGTCAATAAGAGATATGGAAGCTCACAGGCTAGTTTTACGTCTCATGTGTCATAGGAAGCAGGCAACATTATCTCAGGGCACAATGTAAAAGGCAACTAAGTGCACTAATAAGTATTGATCAGCTTACTAGGCAATCATCTGCAGGCTTATTCCATGAATAGTTAATGAGTAGCTATACTCTGCAGGAAACAGAACTACTTATAAGCATAAAGGCTGAATCACAACTAGTCACCTTTATTCCACAGCATCTTTCTTTAACACAATACCTAAGCATTAGGAACAGTTAGTTTATAAATGTGAAGTACACACATTGTTCAAGAAGCTTGAAGAACAATGGATGAGTAAATCAAGTTAGCAGAGATGCCTCCCTGCTTTCCTCCTGACTCTAAAGGCATGCAGGGCCAGACAAATATCAGCAAGTCCCACACTTAGAAGGCTAGTCCTCCCAGGAGTTTGGTTCTGGGCCCTTTATTTCTCTCTTCTAACTTCAGGTTATGTGTTAGATTTTAGTAAACCTTGAAATCTGGTGGGTGAACAGCTCTTCTTTTCTCGACGCCGGGTGCTAACTGATATCAGGCAGGCCAGTCATTGGTCCCATGCAGGGATCTCTCCATTTTTTTTTCCAGACTTACTCTCAAAATGAGGACACAGGCTTGGGGCTGTTACCTGAGGACAATTTCCTTCTAGTCATAGATGATTAGAACCAAAGTTCTGAGCCCAGGGACCCGCCAAAGCTGAACTTGGCTAACAGGAGCAAGGAAGACTTAAACCACACTGAGGAAGGTACATGGTGGGACTCGCAGGTGATGAGTTCCGAAGGTGCCCAATCTATAGGCTCTAGCCCACACACCTGATTAACTAAAGGTCAAAACTATTTCAAGGGCTGGAAAGATGGCTCAGAGGTTAAGAGCACTGGCTGTTCTTCCAGAAGTCCTGAGTTCAATTCCCAGCACCCACATGGTGGCTCAAAACCATCCATAATGAGATCTGGTGCCCTCTTCTGGCCTGCAGACAGAAGACTGTATACATAATAAATAAATAAATAAAATAAATAAGACTGTTTGAAATGATGTATCCACACTGAACACATGTAGACTGATCTCTCCTCATTCTCCCCGAAGTAATACAGTGTGACAGCAATTGACATGGCACACACATTGTACTACACACTGTAAGTCATCTAGAGAGGATCTGAAGTCTGTAGGAGGATGTGCAAATCCTATAACATTTTAGACAAGGAACTTGAGCATCTGTGACTCGCTTATGAATAGATGTCCTGGCGACAGTCTCCCCCAGACACCCAGGAAGACTTTATGCTGAGCATTCCATATATCTTTTAACCTGCCATTGCTTAGCCAGATTCTCTTTTGATATTCAGCAGGCTTAAATATTTCACTTAAAAGTTATCTTATAGATTTTTAAGGTCTTTCAAGTGAGCATACTGAGCTCTCTTGTGCCCGATCTACTGCTGTAGGAAAGAGAGCCCCGATCTGAAGGCTTGGGCCCAAATAAGACCAGACACCTTCCGGACTTGCCACTCCAACCTAAGGTGGCAGGGTAGTGTCATCCACCTGGCAGGGTTACAGTTTCCAGAGTGTTGGCTGCATGTTGTCCAAAATAACAATTTTGTGTGTTAGTTGCAGTCATAACTGTTTGGTCTGGAAAAAGAAAATATGCCCCTTCTAAGGATATAATGAACAAGTGCACATCCTTACCACCTTTCAGAAGGCCTGGATTAGGTGCTTCTCCTCAGCCAGAAAGTACCTCAAAATACAGTCTACACAAGCAGATAAGTCCAGTGAGTACTTCCAAGGTCATTCTGATTCACATTGTAATTTAAATTCGTCCCTTTTGACTAAAATCTACTTGGTACTTAAAAGTATGATGAACTATTTGTTATCTGTGAAGCAAATAGTTTGTTTTCCTAAACCCTCTCCTAGATAAGTTGAACCCTCCTCCCTCTGTGGAGTGGGCCGCTCAGATAGGAAGCATTTTAACATCACAAATACAGTCTCTAATATTTACCTTGTGGCATGTTTTCAATGTTCTTAGCCCAGATCAGTATCTCCGGATTGCTTTCTCCTTCCAACAAGGCCCTGTGAAAGTTATTTTTAAAAATAGTTTATTATAGAATGAAAGAGAGGGGAAAAAAACGGTTTTCATCAAATAGGTTGGGTAACATCACAGGACCTTGCAATTTAAGACCTGGAGGTGTGGCTTGGCTAGCGGCTGCGCCAGGATGGTACCTTGCTCTGCTGTCATCCCCCTGACACCCAGCATAGCATCTGCTACATAACATGCTCGGGTGATATCGGCTGAAGAAAGAAGGTGCATGGGCTGAACTCCAGAAGTACCAGAGAGTTACATCCTTCTAGGAAGCCTCTCCCCACTTTCCCCACCCCAAAAAAAGAAAGAAAAAAGAAAACCTTTCCTGTCCTAGGCAAAGTGGGGCACACACCAAGTAGTACCGCGGAGACTGATGAAGGGCAGGCCAGAGCCTAGCTTCTTTGGCCAGCAGAGAGGCCCAGGCCAGTACTTCACCCAAGTTACAGTGCCCCAGAACAATTGAGCCCCCCACCCCACCCCACCATGTACACATACAGGAGTCATGGAAGTGGAAGACAGATGGAGGGTGGACTAGGAACAGAGCAGGGAGCAGGAACAGACACTTTGCTGTGGGGTGCCTTTCTGTACACTGGGAATATGTGTAGCTCTCATTGGATAATAAATAAAGCTGGTTTGGCCTATGGCAAGAAAGCTTACAGCCAGGCAGAAATCCAAGAAGAGGTACAGAGAGAAGAAGGGCAGAATTGGGAGAGACTCCAGCCAGCCGCCACCAAAGGAGCAACAAGATGCCAGCAGACCAATAATGCCACAGCTACGTGGCAGCTTTTAGATTTATAGGAATGGGTTAATTTAAGATGAAAGAGCTTGCTAGCAAGAAGCTGAAGCCATAGACCATACAGTTTGTAATTAATATAAGCCTCTGAATGATTATTTTATAAGCGGCTGTGGGACCTCGGATGGGAGAGATTCATCTGGACTGCTGGACAAGGAAGGACTGGAGACATTTCCATCTACAGACACTATCTGTAAACAGGAAGCTGGATGGAAGTTGGCATTTCTTTCTTTCCCTTTTATAATGCTGAGGATCAAACCTCGGGTCACACATATGCTAGGCAAATACTTTGCCACAGAGCTGCAACTGTAGAACTATGTGGACATCTCAGAGATGAAGGCGAGCATGTAGAAAAGCAGCCCCACGGGCATCCCACTTCACCCAGAGTGCCATCCTTCGCCTCCTGTAACAGGACACAGTGGAAAACACCCGGCTGGGTTTAGCTCCAAATTTCTAAGATCACAGTCTTCATTAAGTTGTCATTGGCACCTGCCACCTCAGAGAGGCACTGAGGGTTATCATCTGTGGAGTGCCAATCAGCTGGTCACTTCCAGAGACCCACAGGACTGCTAGAAGCTGCAGATGCAACAGTTGTGTGGTTGCTAGAGCAACGTGCGACATCACCAACCCCAGCTCCCAGAGATACAGCACACATGGCAAAGGCTGATGAGAACCACAGCCACATGGAAACACTGATGATAGAACCCAGGGCCAGCAGGGAAACAGAGCAGGGAGCCCGGATCCCAGCTGAGCATGGCATTTGAGGGAACTACACCAAGGTTCACGTCTACTGAGTTAAACATGGCGATCCCCACAGTGGCAATGAGAACCCTCTGGCAGCTAGGAGAAAAGAAGCACAGGGGATCTGCCTGAGGTCCACACTGGTGGGCTGACCACAGAAGCCGCCACTGAAGTACACATGCCAAGAACACCAAGGCCAGAGCTGAAGCCCTTCCACTCAGGATGAAGGCCAGGAAACAGGACACCAATCCATTAATCCCCCGCCCTCATGACCAAGCAGTTTCGCTTCCAGGAACACAAACAGCTTCCATCATCAAAAATAAAAAAAATAAAAAACAAAACCCTCTGAGGTCTGTATAATAAGAGGAATGTTTAGGGGCAAAGTCAGACTCCGTGGGTCTATACCCTGGGGTTATCGCAGCAGAGAGGAGTTCCACAGTTGAGGACCACAGCAGGGTCTAGAGACAAGGCCAAGTTTAGACTGTACAAGCTTCACAGGCCACAGGGCCAGACATAGACCCAGGCTGCCAGACTCAGGCCAGAAGGAGCCTTTGGGAGTTCAGGTCAGGAGAAAATATTGCTGAGGGGCCCAGGGGACCAATGACCGGAAAAAAATATGCCTTCCTCCACTCCTCAAAGGATAATGGTTCTGTCTCTCCTCCAGGGGAAAACCGAAACTTTATCCAGCTTTACTGAAGACAGGGCCAGCACAGAATCCAACACTTTCACCTCCCATATCCACTTACTCACGTAGCTCTGATGCCCTGAACACTGGGCCTTGCCCAGCTCCCTCTCTGAGGAAAACAGGCCAGGTGAAGACAGCGTCTTCAAGGACCCACAGAACACCCAAAGACAGAACTCAAACCCAGACCCTCACCTTCCAGTTGCTAGGCTTCCCTATGCCAGAACACATAAATTATGCCCTCTGTCTATATAGACCCTCTGTACCACAATGATAACAGCAAATTCAACCTCTTGGTAATTCCGTCCCAATTATGAATCCCTCATCTGTGCCCTAGTTGCTGACTGAATCCTAGAAGGCAGGGGCACCTATCACCTTGTAAGCACCCAATGCAGAGCTTGAGATGGACAGTTGGCCCCTGGGTTCTCAATTCTTCCCACTTGAACCTCAGTGACTGCACTGGACCCTAACCTGTCCACACAGCTCCCGGGACTAATATGGCAGAGTCAGAGACTACCCTAGTAGGGAGATTTCCTGTGACCCCTTCAAAGAGCAGCTGAAGAGACAGGCTTGTAGAACTTTAAGAAACGTGTAGAGTGCTCTCTGAGGCTCCCACCAAACCTGGTTATTTTAAGAGCAGGGCAGGAAAGCTGCCTCCAGGCCACTGAGACTGCGAGAATGCCAACCCCCTGAGTCACTGGCTATTAGAGAGCACTTCATAGAGCTCCACGGGCTGGTTGCCTCTCCAGTAGGAAAATAGGCAAATAAGCAGGAGACCAGTCCCTGGCCTCATTAGGAGCCCTGATCACAACTCCATGATGTGAAAGTGACCTGTAATGTGGCCTCTGGCCCCGCTCCAGGCCTGAATGGGCCACCCAGCATCCCAACCAGCCCGTTACGGGGCTGCTTGTCTGGGACGGATGATCTGAATGGAATCTCGGGGCATAGCTGCTAGTGTTCGGCATTGTGGGCACAAGGCTGATGAGCAGTACATCTCCCATAACCGAGGATAAGATGAGGGAGAAGGACTCACAGGAATACTTCCAGAAGTGACACCCATGAGGAGCCCGCTGTGGTCCTGTGGATCTGTGCCTGGTTCACATGGTGCTTCCAGGCAGGTGTGGAATGGGGGAGAGCGAGAAGAAAGCAGAGTCACAGACCCTCAGAGCTGCCCCCTCCAGTCTGCTCACTGTGCATAGCTGAGCTCCACGGGTGCAGGAGGGATGACAATATGGGTCGCCCTAGATACTGACCAGAGCCGGTCAGTCACTGGCAGATGGAGGAAAAAGAGAGAGGAGAGAAAGGGGGGACAAGCCGAATTCCGTTCACAGGAGGACCACTGTTACACAAATATATGAGTCTGGGGATGTGGAAAGGGGGTGAAGGTAACAAAGAAGGGCCAGTGTTAGGCATCTGTGGTCATTCTTTCTATGATCAGTACTAAACTGTATTCCAAAAGCCAGCTTCAGACCCATACCAGGGACTGAAAAAAAAAAAAAACATTATTTAGCAGACAAGCAAAGGATGCTGATAAAACAGAACAGAACCACTGGCAACAGGCAACAGAGCGCGTGCTAGAGGCAGATAGCCTTGACTCAAATCCCGGATGGGACTCCTGAGTTCCCTAAGCCTCAGCAGGCCACTCTTGCCAGTTGTGACTCCTTTCCCTGTTTCTGAAATGGGACGCACTCTTACGTTTGTGATGGCGAGTAAGTAGGCGGCAGAGAGTTCACAGAACAATGGCTGTCACCGAATCAGTGCTTGATAAATGTCATCGGGGCATCACCTCCTGCTTCCACGGCCTCGGGGGAAAGTGATTTTCAGTGACTGAGGTCAGCCAGGGGAAGGAGTGCTCTTCTCTTCATCTGGCTAGCAGCACCCACATGCATCGTCGACCCTCTCCCCCACTGTTGTTCGACATTCAGAGAGTCTCACCGGGTCGCTCAGGGTGGCTTTGAACTTGAGATCCTCCTGCTTCGGTCTCTCAAGTACTGGGATACAGGCGTGCACTACCACACCCAGCTCCTCTCAATTACTTATCCTTTATTTCATTTTATTTTGGTTTTTCGAGACCACGTTTCTCTGTGTGTGGCCCTGGCTGTCATGGAACTCGCTCTGTAGACCAGGCTGGCCTCGAACTCACAGAGATCTATACCTGCCTCTGCCTCCCGAGTGCTGGGATGAAAGGCCTGTACCACCATCACCCAGCTCAATTATTAATTCTTAAACTACAAAATTTTGTTCATTCCAAATATTTTACCTAGTAGCCAAGTCTCAGCATGAAACACAGATTTCTAAATCTTCCCCCCAAAACTAGGATATAACTTTAAAAACAAATAAAATCTACGTCATGGAAACCTTGTGAAAGCTCTAAGAAATATAGTCTTTAAATACATGTGAGAGATACAGGTGGCGTGAAAAATAATGGACCAACCAGAAATGCCATTACCATAAGGCTATAAACTCTAGGAGTAATCTGCTTTGCTCCATTAGCAGGCTGGAGACCACACCCTACCGTCTTCTGCTAGAATACTGCTATCTCATCCGCTGTGACCAGAAAGTGGAAGCAGGGGACTCTGCACCCATTATTTACCTGCCTGGGGTTTTGTGTGTTCAGCGTGGGGCTCAGGGAGGCAGTACACACTTGTACAGGTCTGTGCCCGCACCGAAGCCAGACTCAGCACGATTCCCTTGAGTCAGGGTCTCTCACCAAGCCTCTAAGCTGGTAGCCAGCAAATTCCAGTGACCCTCCTGTCTCTGCCCCCCACAGCAATGGGGTTACAGCTCAGCTTCTGGCGATAAGAACTCATGTCCTGGGGGCTGGAGAGATGGCTTAGTGGTTAAGAGCACTGACTGCTCTTCTAGAGGACTGGGGTTCAATTCCCAGAACCCACATGGCGGCTCACAACTGTCTGTAACTTCAGTTCTAGGGGACCTGACACCCTCACATAGACATATATGCAGGCCAAACACCAATGCACACAAAATAAAAATAAACTACTTAAAGGGGAAAAAAGGACTCACATGTCAAGTTTGCACAGCGAGTGGCCTTATCCTCTGAGCCACCTCCCTTGCCCAGACACGACTGTGTCTAACTTAACCTCCTCTAAACGGTTTATTACACTTACTTACTAGATGTGGACACACTCACACATGTGCCACATTATGTGTGTGATCACACAACCTGTGGGATTTGATTCTCTCCTTTTACCATATGGGTTCCAGGGAATCAAACGTGGACGTGGCGGCAAGCACCTTTACCCCCCCCCCAGACACCGTCACCAGCCCTCACTTTAAGACCTGGGCAGTCCATCTCCATCGTCTATAACTAGAGCTCGGAGATGGGACCTCAGGACTTCCTGTGTCGCTTTCCTGTTTCCTTGGATTGTGTTCGCTGTGAGAGAAAGTTTGCCGTTGGAAAGGTTTCTTTGTGGCTCAGTTTCCTACATTTCTATTCGCCCTGTTTCTGTGCAGCTGCCTTGAGGCTGAAATTACATGGTGAGGCAAAGCAAGAGAAAGAGTGGAGAGGTGACCAGGGACAGCAGCAACCTCTTTCCGGGTTCCACCTCCTGGTATGTACAACTTCTCGATCCTGCTGTCCACTGTGAGCCCAGGGGATTCATCCACTGGTGGGGGTCAGAGCCCTCAGGATCCAATCACTTCCAAAAGCCCGTCCACTGGCAGGCAACCAAACCTTCATTCAACACATGAGCCTTCTGGGGCATGCTTCATTTCTGCACCACAACCCAGTTGAGCTATAGAGCCTCCACAAGTCTCTTACTCCATGTGGGCCTTAGTTTCTTTTCTGCTTGCAGACACCATGGCCAAGGCAACTCATAGAAGAAAGTGTTATTGCGGGCTTGCTTACAGTTTCAGAGGGCGAGCTCATGACCATCATGGTGGGGAGCATGGCGGCAGTCAGACAGGCCTGGTGCAAGGTAACTGTGAGCCACATTTGGAGACATCTATCACCAGGCAGAGAGAGAACTAACTGGGAATGGTGTGGGCTTTTGAAACCTCAAAGCCCACCCCTGGTCACACACCTCCTCCAACAAGGCCACACCTACTAATCCTTCCCAAACAGTTCCACCAAATGGGGACCAAGCGTTCAAACATATGAGACTCTGGAGGCTGTTTTCATTCAAACCATCACATGTCCAGAACTTAGAAAGCAAAGTCTCATTTGACTCCTGACCAAGCCTACATGGACTATCTTTCAGACCAGAAATCCAGGCCGAGCCTCCTCCCCATGACAGACTTCAAGCTTCTTTTCCCCACTGTCCTTTCTCGCAGCTCATGGACGGTGACAGGTATGCCACTGTTTTGTGAAGAAGCTACTTATTTTACAATTGCCCTTTCCACTCATTCTCCATCCATATCAGCTAGACCAGACCCTGATGTGTGTAGAAAGCTGTTCTCCAAGCAAAACAGGGGTCATCTTCATCAGGTCAGCTGCGTCCACTTGCAAGAGTCCATCAGGTTCAGGCGAGTCAACTGCTGATGTTCCCTCTCAGGAGTGGGGCTGGGAAGTCACTGGACCCTCCCCCGCCTGAGATCCCAGCAGCTCATCCCAACCATTTGGATGCAGTTCTGTCTGCCATAACTACATGTGGTCCTGGGGGAGTTCAGGGAGGGTCTAGGGTACAGAGGCTGGGGGATGTTAACTGGAGAAGGGCTCTATCTGCCCTATGGGGCTGCCATGAGTCTGGGTTGAAGACTTTGTAGAGTAGATGCTCTGAGGTCACCCGTGCTCTCCACGTGAGACCACTGGTTCCTAGAGTGGAACTGTGCTTTGAGTTGTCATTGGGACCTAAGGAGGGGACAGACATTGTTTATGTCTCTTCCGTGGAACGAGCTCTTGAAACACTGTGGCATCAGTGAGATGGGTTAGGATGCCATCCTCGGATTGTAAGCCAGTCCTTCATAAGCATCTGCTCTGTGCTGGCTGCTCCAGCCTGCGACCCTGGGGGCTGAACAGCACGCTGCTCTCAGTGTTTGCCCAGGAGCACCGGCCAGCTCCCACGGGCTCACTCTCCACACCGCCACTTGTTTCAGGACTTTATCACTGACGCACGGTGACCAGAAGAAATCCCCCATTCCACCCACAGACATCCGGAACCTCTGCGCCCAGACTGCCTATAGCCCATCTGCCTAAAGCTGCCTGTCCTGCTCATGGTTCCAGACTGGACGGCCCCTGGCCTGCTCCAGAAAGCCCTACATCAGGCTCCAGACATCTGAGGTCCAGCATCCAGCTTCCTTTCTAGAGCTCTGCTGACTCACCTCCATTTTTCCTTCCTCCACACATTTTTGAAAACATGCTTGCCCAATTGGAGTGCCTTTCCGGTCCCTTTCTGCTGGTCTGCTTCTTAGCCCCACATACATACCTGCAGGACTCAGCTCAACGCCCACATCCTTTGAAAGCCTCTCCCTCCTTTCTCTAAACCACAAAGCATCGCTAGCATTTCCTCCAAATATTGCATTTTATCATTTGACTCACTGTGTCCCTCACCTCTGACTTCTACGTGTCATCCCCCAAAATGTCTGTTCAAGTGTCCCTACGTTTCCAGACCCTGACCAGTTTCATTTCCCTCTAAATCCTTTACACACACACACACACACACACACACACACACACACACACACATCCCACAACCATGAGCTCCAGAAACCTTGCACTTGAGTGTCTTCTAGGACATCTTCTTTCTTACCATGAAAAACGTTACCTGGGTTTATGCCAACTTAGCTACAGTTTGTATTCCTTAACACACTACTCTAAGCACGGCACCCTGCATGCCCAGTGTTTTGGAGCAGCCTGAGGGCACGGGCCCTCCCTCATATGACACAGTCCCACAGGTGAGGCTCTGGCTCACACATGACCTGCACGCAGCCCTCCAGATCAGGCCCTCAAATGACCGTCATTGCCACAAATGCCACCCCATCTCCTCATGCCAGGCATTCATTCTGCCTAGAACACCCTTCCCATCCCATTCTGACTTCCCTTCCCTAGAACCAAGGACTGCACCTCCAGAAATCCCTCCCCACAGGCCCTAGGTTCCTTCTGCTGGAAGCTTTGCAACCACATACTGCCCACAGCATCCCGGTACCCAGCTCCAGGGAGGGAAAGTCCTGAAGCTAACTCTCAGGCTCTGAATCTATCAACAAGTTCGAGCTGAGGTGTTCACAGCTTCACAGCCTATCCAAACTGGGTCTCCACCAGGTGGGTCCACGGGACTCTGTAACCTCACACAGATCCACTCTGGCCCCATGGAGATGGCCACAGTTGCTGCAAAACCATCCCACTTTGCCTCCGGCATGCAATATTCTACCCTTGGTCTCTCCTCCAGGCTGCTGCTGAGACAGGCTTAAGCCTGACAGTGATAGTCGACTGCTTCCAAGCACACACACACACACACACACACACACACACACACACACATACACGCACGCACGCAAGTACACGTGCAAGCACGAGATTGTCTTGGGTCTTGTTAGAAGGCCACTAGGATCTAGCAGCTTGGAGCTGGGCTTGAGATTCTACATTTCCAATGTTCCACGCTATAGCAGCTGCTGGGTGCATACCCCAAAGGGTCCTGCGCCAGAGGGTCTCCATGCTGGTGGCACCTGACAATCACCCAGAGGGAGGCTAAAACCTCTACAACTGGTCCCACCCTGCACCAATCCAGTTGGAATTGTAAGGGCAAAAGTTAACCTGTCAGCCCCACTTGCCCAAGGCCAGGTAATTCCCTGGAATGCTGGGGGCTGTTGTTCATGTACGATAACCAGTCACGTGTCTTCACTTCAGTAAACAAGGTTGGTTGGTTGCCCTAGCAGCACATGATGTCCTTGGTCAGACTAAGGCAGGAGGTACGGAGGCAGGGAGTACGTCAGGATGTGTGCTTGCCCCCCGCCCCCACATTGCATGACAGCAGAGATTACTATAGGCTTGTGGGTTCTGCCTTTATGAGCGCCTGGCTAACCTAATTCAGCGCCATTTTCTGGGAATCCTGGGTATGGACTTGGCCAGTGTCCATCTTCCTGGCCAGTATTTAATAAAGCTTGCTGCAGTCGGATGATCCTAGATTTGGTTTGTCTCCTTGCCATTTTCAGATTCAACAGAATCTCTGGGGTTAGGGCCCAGGGGGCAATGCCCTTCCAGGAGCTCTGGAGGATTTTCTGTTCTGCATTTAAGCATCCTTCCTCTCACAACTCTCGGCTGCTGGGAAAACCTGGTGATGACGAGCAGGGTGATAAACACTCCCGGCTGCACACTGCTGTGGTCGGACCTGGAGGCAGAAGTGAGCACAGCCCGCATCTGCCTGCTTGCGAGCCTTGTCTCTGCTCTGCTGTCCACAGCCCAAGCACTGGCTTACAGCCCCTGCCAACAGCCACCTGCACCCCAGGAGGCCAAGGCCAGGCTGGCTGGCTTCTAGGGCCTGAGGTCTCATTCTCACACGAAGCTGCCATGCAGGCCGGGCTACTGATAGGCCAAGGAGATTTCATAAAAATGTCCAGCCCTGGATTCTTCTAAGTTTGCCTGGTTTTCCATCCTAGCCTACATTTACTTTAAAAAGAAAAAAAAAAGATATATAGTCATTTATTAATGAGCCAGCATTGGGGAGCTGTAAACATGCAGTCCTATTTTATAATTACTTACATTTCTCCTTCACTGTGAAGGTTCCAGGAAGGGCAGAATATCTGGGTTAGAAAGCAATCAAGGCCCTGGAGAGCTAACCTTGGTCCGCAGATAAACTTCAGCAAAATGTGCCCAAAGCTTTAGAGAGGCGCAGCCTCTCCCCTTTCCTGTGACTTGCTCAGTCAGAGGAACCACAGGACAATGACAATCAGGGAGCAGTTGGGAGCAATGACTATCACAGGGAAAAGCCTGGGGCAAATCACCCGAGGCCCAGATGGGGGCACTTCTTGCCTCAGCTGCTATTACCCCTCTGCCCCATGGGGCCGAATGTTCCACGCCACTGCTTTCAGAAAACACAGGAGCCCACATTCAAAATTGGCAGATCAGTTTGTAAAGTTCACAGGGCACAACAAAAGGGCCTAGGTCACCAGATGGCAAGGGTACTAACACAGGAATTACCACACCTGTGCTCACGCACAGCTCACCGAGGAAGAACTGAATGGAGGGTGATGCAAACTTGCTACAATACACTCCTTGCTGATAAAGAAAAAAAAAAAATCCAGGCTTTTGACTTACATAAAGAATTGAGTTGTATTACCAGTTTGTGTGTTTTCAACGTCTATGGGTGTCTACTAGACTAATGCTAAGTGTAGAAGGTGGGAACTAGAGGCACACTAATCACCAAAGCCAGCCTGGGCAGGGCGAGGCTGCCTAGGCTTCTGATTTCCCCTGGGCAAATTCGAACAGCAGGAAGGGGTCCAGGGAAACCCATCACTCACTCTGGCTGAAGGCTTTTAAGCACCTAAGAGATGGCCACATTTACCCATGATGAGGTTAGAAGCGTGGCAGTGACAGGCAGAAGCAATCAACTGCGTCCCTGCAGATGGTCTGACTGTGGACTGGAGCAGAAACGGCTCATAATCAATGTGCTTGGAAAAGTGAGGCCCGGAGTCTTGTGAGCTAAAGACAGGCTCTGCATGCTTGGGCCGGTCGCCTGCCTGTGCACACTTGCTTTTTGTCGACCAAGAACCAGAGGCATGGCAAATGAGGAAGAAAAGGGCTCAAGACCCCAGAGAAGCAACACATAAAACTGAAGCTTCCTTATATGAACTAATATGAAAAGGAATGGGAAAGTTTGACCATCTCTGTAGGGAAGGGCCCCTGCCCCAACATCAGGTGATCGCTAAGACACAGGAGTCAGACTTGGGGACTGCCTGGCGTGTGCCATAGTACAGTGCCCAGTTTGGGCTTCCTCCCCCAAGGGCCAGCCCCTGTCCACACACCTCCTAAGAGGCTGGCCCCACCCAACTCTGGAGCACTGCATTCCCCTGACTAGGGGAGCTCACAAACCAGAGATCTGGCTCAGGAGCATGAGGTTGGGAGGTCATACGCCTAGAGCCATCACAGGATGGAAAGGGCCCACAGGGACAGATCTCATCCAGCCATCTGGACCAACTCTGCTTAGAACTCAGGGCACTTTCTGTTGTATGAGTAACACATTCCTTCTTCGACTCAAGCTGGTCTGAGAAGGGTGTCTATCGCTCACACTTGAAAAACAGCTCTCATTAATGCTCTCTTTCTCCCCAGCAAAGCCTGCTTGTTTACAGTACCCCTTACCAGCGAAGCTCAGAGCTCCTGTGCAGCATGTGTGAATACCCAACCGGCTTAATTTCACAATTGTTAATTTCATGAGGTTTCTAAGAATGCCCGGGGAGGACCCAGGAGAGGAAAGATAGGAAGGTGCCCTGCCTCTCTCTCTGAGCCCTGGGACCAGGTACCCTTTGCATGGTGGGAAGTAAGACATAATCCCAGGACGGACCCTCAGTTCAGCTGAGGCTCCTCCAAGAGCAGACATACCTTCAAGGAAGACTTTGCCTCTTAGCAACCTTCTAGGGCCCAAGATTCCCAAATGACTACTTTTTCTCCATTAATGGAAATTAGGGCCAAGCAAAAACCAGTTTTCCATTCAGGAAAGGCGTCATGGCCAGCCCAAGGCTCTGGGGTGAACTAAAAGCATACACCAGGCAGGTGGTATTGTTTTTCAATGGGTATACAGCAATTCAACTTGATTTGATATTCTCATAGCACAAATCAGATGTGGCAAAGACACTGCAGGGAGTAATGAGCTGTTCTGTCCCTAGCCAGAGTCCCCTTCTTATCCACTCCAGGTTTGACTCTGTCCTCTGTTAGGGGTGACACCCACTGTTGCAATGTTTCACTGACAACTGTGCCCTCTTACTGGCCAGGGCAGTGTCCAAAGTGCCGTCATACATGTAATTGATTTGTGATCGCAACTCTGTGGATGAAGTGGGTATCATGCCCCTTTTACACGGTTTAATGAGAAAGGCACAGGTCTACAACCAGACCTGGCTGGTTCTGTCTCTACCACAAACAGCCCCAAGTGCAACCATCTCTCTCACACCTGTAAGAGCGATGCATGGCATCCACTTAGAGACTGGGAGCAGAGGTCACTCAGCACTGTGCCTGACCAGCAGCACAGATCCATGACGACTGGGCTACCGTCACCATCCTTACTAATGAGAACCGTGGTCTCCACAGACCTTCCACCTTAGGTTTCTGAGGTCTGGCTCCCTCTACGGCAGTCCTCATTGTATATGAAAGCTGCCAGAAGGAAGGGCACCACCTCAACCAACCATCAGTGTCCACGCAGAGGCAGGAAGGGCCCAATCAGGAGAAAGAGCCAATGGGCTAAGGACTAACTGGCTTTTATGCCCTACTCTGCATACACACCCTCTAAACACACCATGACCTTTATGTCTGGATTGGTTGTATTACAGTTGACATCTTGGTAAAGAAAAACTGTTCTGGGGGTTCCATAATACTCTCAGAACACAGATGCTGGTTTTCAAGACCAAACCCAAGACTCCAGAAAGTCAGTTCCTTGAAGCAACAGTGCCGATGAGTCAGGACCCCTAGCATCCAAACCTTGAACCTCCACCTTCTACCTCCAACTTCTCTGAGCTTAGCTTGCTCTTCTGTAAGTCTAGTACCGAACTCCCAAGATCAAAGTAGATATGGGCCATGTTCTTAAACTACATCCAGGGTACAGAAACACAGGGGACCTCAAGCAAGCCCATCTTTTCCCTTCTCCTCTCTTCTCTTCGGCTCTGTGGTCCTCACTTAGCCATGCCAAAGGGCTGTTCTCTCCTGGTTACAGAGTCACAGGGATTCCACAAAGGCCACAGGGACCTTCCATCACTGACTTCATCGAGACAGACTCAGCATAGTCTCACCTGTAGGTGGCCACCTCCAAGCTGAGGCCAGTCTTCACCTGCACAAGCTCCTGGTACTCCCGCAGCCGGTCAGCCATGGCCAAGGTGAGGGCTTCCTTCTCCTCCTCCAGGCTGTCAATCACTCTCTGAAGAGAACAAAGAACTTTTAGATCCATACTCCAGAGGTTCGTAGAGCCAACTAAAGAAACCAAGAGTGCAGGGCATAAAAGGAGCTGTAACCTGTATACGAATAGTTTCATATAACGAATCTCTTGAAGAGGGAAGGTTCTCTCTTTATTGCATTTTGATAGGACAGGTGCTTTTATGTTTGGACTTCCTGACAAAATGAAGGCTTAGTTTAGTAAAACCACTTCTGCTTCAGACATCAGGCCACATAGACCCAAATATATCCAACCAAGCAAGTAAGGCACTACTTACAAATTAGCCACAACTAGAAATCTTTTTATAATACTTAAAACAGAAATCACTCTCATGTGAACTAAAATGTCTCCCAAAGTCATCCCTGTCCCAATAACAGCAGATAAGTTGATAGAAATATCTTTATTTTTACCTAGAAATGATACTTTAAAATAATCTGAGGAGAAATACATTCTGGGCATAAATGAACAAACTCAGACCCATACATAAGTCTTCCTTTTGGAATGGAGTTGATAAGTTGACAGACTCCCAAATGGTTACTTTTCTTCAGTAGATCTGCCTTTTCCCAAGCTGGGAGACACTGGCACCCCTGTAATCAGGCCCCTGGCCAGAGACCAGCACAGACCAGTCACACAGTACACACCAGGTAAACTGAATTTAAGATTAAATGATCAAGATGATATCACCCTCTTCAAAAAGTCCATTTCAAGCCAGCACTATCTTCTAATCAATGTACACTCCACAATTTTGTGTTTTCTTTTTCATGTTGGCCAGTCACTCTGGGAAATAATTAGCCAAGCAAATATTTAAACACTAAGGTAAGTATTCTTGTAACTTCTGTAATGGGAAGTAGCGCTATGTGTGAACGCAATTAACCAAACTTGGGCACATATATCAACACAACCTTTGTAGAATTCAAAACTATACGAGTGTTGGGAAAGGGAAATATGTTTTCAATATTGCTAGAGATCCCCACCCAAAGGTCAGCACAGGGTACGTCTGTCTACAAACAGGAGGACTAACTTGACAGAGCTCTCACCCTGGAGTCCTTGCTTGTATTATTTTATCTTGTTTGGGGCAGGGTCTTTCTATGTCGCCCTGGCTGTCCTAGAGCTCACTGTGTAGACCAGCCTGACCTCAAATTCACAGAGATCCCCTGCTTCTGACTCCCAGGTGCTGGGATTAAAGGTGTGTACCATGTCCAGCTGCATTATTCTCAAAAGGTGACTCACGTAGAGAAATCTGCTTTTGTAGCACTTCCATTTATAAGCTGATGACTGTTAAGGTTTTTGTATACAACTGGTACCAAAAATCTTTAATTTTCTTAAGGATTTATTTTATTTTAAAGTGTGTGTGTGTGTGTGTGTGTGTGTGTGTGTGTGTATGTGTGTGTTCCTGTGTGTGCATGTTGTACATTTTTAAGAGAGGGTCTCACTGCAGCCCAGGGCAGCCTGTAACTCACAATTCTCTACCTCTAGAGTATTGGCATTACAGATGTGTACCACCATGCCTGGCTTGATAGCTTTTCTAATATAAGAACTTTGACCTAAGTACTAGAACTTGAGTATTTATCAATTATCCTATGCAAAGAAGTCTAAGTGCTGCTAAACCGCTTAGGAAAAAAAAAAAAGTCAGATGAACTCAGTTCTCCACTCACAGTTCAAAATTACGGAGTCATGCCACAGCCCTGCCCACGAATATGCTCTCCCCTCCCTCAGAATAAAGGCTGGTTCTCTGTCCCCCACCCCACAAAACATGAACAGCCAAGTAAAGTGGCTCTGAAGTTGAAATAGATTTAGTTCCAAGCGAATTTCCATGTGAGTCAACTCTTCCCAAATGGTGACAGGAAAAGCCACTGACTTTTGGAGGCAGGAATGAAATCACAACCAATCCTGCCAGTGGGAGCAAGTCTCAGACTCCAGCTCTGCTCTGCCAAAACTTTTCATGCCTGTGGGCCGGGCCAGGAGTGCTGGAGCCTCCCACACAGGGTGATACTTCCAGCCCGCACAGAAGCAGTTTTTATCCCAGGCTCCGAAAACCCAGGGGAGAGCGCAGTCTTTTAGCCACTATGCAGAGAACTTTCCAGCAACAGCATCCGCAATGCTAAGCTCTAGTTCTAAGTCAGGGACGGTGCCCTGCTGCTCTCTCTTCACCATGCTTGAGCCTGCCCTGGCTGAACACAGCAGACAGGATGGCCAGAGCTTGCTCATGTCCTTGTTGTCTGGGATCTTAAATGTTGGAGCTTAAGGGGACTTGAATACTAGGATAGTTCATTCACACTCAAAACTAAATAAATTAATACGAAGCATGAATTGAGCCAGGTGTGGTGGCACATGCCTTTAATCTCAGCACTTGAAAAGCAGAAGCAGGAGGATCTTTGTGAGTTCAAGGCCAGACTGGTCTACACAGTGAGTTCTAGGACGGCCAGGACTACATAGGGGGATCTTGTCTCAAGAGGAGGAGGAGGAAGAAGAGGGGCATCGGCAGCATGACTCAGGTGCTATTATGTGTTTATAGCTGTACCAGGCAGCACCCTCGACTCCAGGCTTATCTCACAGTGCCAGGCGGGCATGGCAGAGGCATCTCAAACCGCCTGTGTATGCACTGAACTCAGACCTCTGACCTTTACTGCCCTTCTGCATAGATCTCCTTCAGCAAGGAGTGCCCTTCTTCTGGTTCCTCTTCCACAGACCTGGGGTCAACTTTGATTTCCCGCCTCTCTCTTACTATATCCAACCTGTCAGCAAACCTTGACAGCTTGACCTTGAAAGTAGGGCCCTTCCTCAGGGCAGCACTGCTGCTCCAGGTCCAAGCCTCCTGCTGCCTCGGGTGCTGCAAGCATGTCTTCACGAGGTGCCCCTGTCCTCACACTGACCCAGCACAGACTATGCTCAATGCAGCAAAGGATGACCCGTTAAGACACTCACTCTGCTCAGGACTCCCTGGGGCCTTTCAGTGGCACTCAGATTTAAAAAGAGGTATCTGAGCAGCTCTCTGCTTCACTCACAGTCCCAGCCACGCCGGTTTCCTGACTTCTCCGTGAGTGGCATGCATTGGTGCCACCTCAAGACATTTGCCATCAGGGCATGTCCTCTTCCGTTATTTTTCACTGCTTTATCCCCTGGCCACAGCTAATGAGCCTGGCACCCTGAGTGCGCGACAACTATTCACTGAAGAAAGTAATTAAATTCACTTAACCAACAGCAACCTGTGAGCTGCTTTTCATTTTCACGGATGAGGAAACCGGACCGCACAAGGGTTAATGAGCTTACTCTTGAGGAAGTCTTATAATCTGAGATAGGGTGAGAGTCAGAATTCAGCCCGAAACAGGAAGGCTACAAGAAGGCTGAACCTTAACTGCACGGCTAATCCTGCCTGCATTCTTATGAAAAGAAATGTCTCATTCATATTTTGGGGTCATTTGCAAACAACTGGAACTGGCGGTTAGGAGCTCCCATCATAGGGAGATCATCAGCGTGTCTGGGGTAAGGCTGGAGTAAGTGACAATGTCGTCAAGGCCCTTCTGAGGTCCCTTACAGGTCTTCCAACATCTCCTGCCTCCAGGATACAGAAAAAAAAAAAAAAAAAGCAAGTGAAAGAAATAATGCTAAAATCATACAGCAGGGAGAGGGTCTGACAGCATCCTAAGGTTCTAAGACAGCAGGCCCCCTCTGCGCTGGCTCTGAGAAAAAGCCATTATTTCACTGACGCAGAGTTAAAGGTTTTGCTTGTATAAAACAGAAGAGAGAAGTGTGGCTCAGTGGTGAGCTGTTCACGTCAGTCTGGATGGAACTCTGTTTGGGCCACTTACTGACTAGTGGCTCACCATCAATTTTACCATCTGTAATATAGGGCTCATGTTAGTCTCCACCTCGTGAGATTGCTGTGTGGACTAAGAGAGAAGACACAGACCAGACCTGATACTCCCCGAGGATAACTGTTAGTAATGCAACATGTTTTTCAGGAAGTCAGCTAAGCCAGTCTTTAGCTTTTCAGTCTCTCCAGAGCGAGCTTCTAAAGAATTGTAAAAAAGTAGAAGCTTGGGGTTGAAACAATATTTCCTCTTTAACATAATTCTGAACACTGTTTATGATTGGTGATAAATCATTCAGAATGGGATCTGAAATGCAGTTTGTTTTAAGCTAACTGAGAAAGTTTTAATATATATATATATATAATATAACTATATCATAATATAGTTAAGATTGCAGCTGGTAACATTTAGCAAAAACAAAACCTAAACAAATTGAGACTGAAGAAAAAAAAATCAAGGTCCTCATTGACACTGTCCTGGCTCTCACTTCCAGGGGGAAAAATGCCAAATCGGAAACAGAGATCCCGGGGTAGGGAGCTGAGGGTGAGTCTTATTTAAGTCAGGAGTGACGTCAGTGTGACTTCACTAGGGTTGGAGTCCTTGCGCAAGGGCTGGACAGTGATTCTATTTGTGCTTCCAAGTCCCGTCTTTCCTCCATTCGGGGAACTCTGCTTCTATCTGCCTCAGATTTGAGGTTACACTGAAGATCTTATTAGGGGGAAAAGATTTTGCTGCTAAAAAGAACCCTGAAACCAGAGCTTCAAGGCCCCAAAGTATGCCAAGTAGAGTAGGAGAGGGAGGAGCCCAGAAGTCTACAACCCCAAAGAAGGGATTCCCATCAGATTGATTCCTCATCACTTTCCATCATCTCCATCTCAGTCTCCAGCTCTCTGGCTATCAAAACACTAGCCTAGCCCTGGGGACCCAGAGGAAATCAAGAGACTTGAGGTTACCTCACACCTGGTCACATCACCCCAGTCATCCATCCCATACATCTCACTGTGATTTGTCAGGACATACAACATCATAGCCATCTCCAACCTTCGGCTCCCAGCTGCAAACTCGTCTCTTAAAATCTTCCTGAAGTTGCGATCATGTTATTTCAAACCAAATTCCTGAGAGCTACTAATAGTACGATTTGGGAGTATGTCCAATTCTGGCTGGGGTGGGGCGGGAGCCAAGCACTAGGGCTGAACTGAGTGTACAGACAATAAATCAGCCATAGGTATACCCAGGCGGAGAGGGTTAGCGCTCAGCTGCGCCGAAATAGGAACCATTTATATTAGTCTGGAGCTGTAATAACATCTCACTACGCGGACTGGCTTTCTCCTAGTTTTTACACAATCCAGAGATCTGCCGTCAGCTCATACTGTGAGCAAAACAGCTCTGACCTTTTTTCTGTATGACAATGACTTAGTCCTCTCAAGGGAACAAACAAAACCCAGAAAAATATGACGGCCGCCTGCCCAGAGAGCTATGGACAGCTGCCTCCAGCTGGGAAAAAATTCTAGTAAAATTAAAGAGGCACTTGGAGTCCCAGAAGCGTGGGCGGCCTCCAGGTAAGGACAGGGCAGTGCCTTGGAACCTCCCAGTACGCTACCTAACCGAGTCTGAAATCTGGGCTGAGTTTTGGATTTCAGGCTACTAGATCTAGCAAGCCCAGGAAACAAGAAAGAAAAGAAAAAGACAGAGCTAGCAGGATCGTTGGGCAGGATGTGCCTAGACACGTCTGTATCTAAAAGTGACACTCAAACAAGATGATGGGCACCTGGCTATCCACCGGGACCTGTCACAAGGACATCAGCCCTCTGACTGAAGGATCATTGTACCAAACCCTTATTCTTAGACTAGCTACATGCCAAAATCCTGTGGTCTTATAAATAGCAAAGCTGCTGGCAGTGTACGCTTCCCTGGGTGGGGTTGAAGCGCCTGCGGGACCAGGGAACCCCACCAGCTCGCCCACTGGGTGCGCGCGGGGGGGTGTCTGGACAAGGCTATAGGGAAGGGGCGCGGTCCCTGCCCACGGACCTGCCGCTCCTCGGCCTGCATCCCGTACTCCTCCTGCATCCGCAGCAGCTCATCCTCCAGCCGCGCGCGCAGCTGCTCCAACTCCAGCGCCTGGTTCCGCAGCGCGTCCGCCTCCTGCGCGCACAGCCGCGCCTCGTCCTCCGCCTGGCGCCGGCTCTCCTGGCCGCGGAGCAGCGCCTGCTCCAGCTCGCGCACCTCGTCCTCGTACAGCTGCACGCTCTCCCGCCACGACTCGGCCACCAGGAGCGCGTAGCTGTCGTGCACGTCCCGCAGGCGTGGCGGGGGCGCGGCGGGGCCGGGGGCGCGGGCTCGGAAGTGCATGGTGAGGCTGGCGGCGCGGGCGCGGAGCTCCCGCACTTGGCGCTCGTGGGCCGCGTCCAGGTCGCGGCGTTCGGCCTCTAGCTGGCCCAGCAGCGCTTCCAGGGCGGCGCGGGCTCCCAGCGCCTCCTCCAGCTCCCGCCGCTGCGCGCCCAGCTCGGCGTCCAGGCGGCTGCGGGCAGAGCTGGCTTCGGCGCCCTCCCGCTGCAGTTCCCGGAGCTCCCTCCGCAGAGCGTCGCGCTCGCCCTCGGCCAGCGCTGTGGACCAGCTCAGTTCGTCCAGCTGCTGCCGCAGGCTGCGCGCCTCCTCGGCGAAGCGCGCCTGGTCCTCGATCCAGAGGTCCTCCCGGCTCAACCGGCTGCGCAGCTCCTCTTCCAGCAGCAGGTTCTCGCGCTCCAGCTCCCGCACCCGACACACGTAGTCATAAAGCCGAGCATTGAGCTCCTGGAGCTCGGCCTTTTCCGAGCCCGTCTGCAGCCGCCAGGATAGCATTTTGCTGGATGTGCGGGGCTCTTTCGATTTACCGCTTGCCTCCTGCCCTGATCTTGTCCCCTCCGCCCCGCCGCGCCGCGCCCGCCTTGCCGCTACCTCGGAGGCCCTCAGACTGGCGCTCGGACTAGCGAGCTTCGCCACTTAGTGGCCGGGTCGTGCGGCCGTGGACTAGGGCCGCCGCCTCCAGCCAATCAGAACGCGGCCCGCGCGGCCACTGCGGCCGGACAGCGCCCCCTGCCGGGAAGATCGCGGCATGGCGAGACTGCCCAGCTCTGACCCCTGGTGGCCCAGGGTAAGCCGCGTGGGTTGTCGGATTGCTGCGGGCGGGCTATCTGGGGCATTTTAAAGGACTCTCTTGGTGTTACCCCTCGGGCACACCTCAGGCACACCAAAGTCCCAGATTTCTTTAATGAAAAATAAGTTGCCGTTAAGTGAGACATGTCAAGTACCGGTGAAGGGCCTTAACAGATAGGATGCGTCTCATTGGTGGAGCTGGAGAAGGGCGTGGTATATTCTTTAAACACAAACTAGGTTTGTAGCTCAATGATGAAGTGCTTGCCTAGCGTGTGCCAGGCCCAGATATCAATACCCACCATCACCACAAAAAGCCTTGTGCATGAATATTGCACATCCACATACACATGTATGCACGTTTATTTTTTTAGAGTAAGATCATTTTAGTGATTTTAAGATTTTGTTTCTATTTTTTTATGTGTTTGAGTGTTCTGCCTGCATGTATGTATGTGCACCACTTCCCTGCCTGGTCCCCATAGAGACTAGAAAAGAGGCAGATCCTCCCGGAACTGGAGTTAAAGGCAGTTGTAAGCCAAAATGTGGGTGCTGCAACTGAACCCACGCTCTCTGCTGCCAGTGAGCCATCTCTTCAGCCCTACATACGTATTTTTGGGCATGAATGCATCTCAATTTTGCCAATATTTTATGTTCAAGTAAGATTTCCTTCCCATGCAGAGTGGGAAGCCCTTCTCCCTTCTGACTTGCACAGACCACCTTTATGGGACTTTGTGCCTGGCAATACCCGCTTCATTCTGGTGGAGGAAGAACCCAGAAAGACTTCGAAGTGCTTTAAGCACAGAACTTTCTAGACACCTACCATCTCTCCAAACTTTTGCAGCTGCCTCATACACACCCCCACTGTGACAGCCAGTTTTCTTTTCTTTCAACAGTGTGCCCTTAAGGAAACACTCAGTTTAATTACCATAGAAACCACAGCTCTCTCTGGTTTTGCATACTTGTATTTCATTACATTACGCGGCAATTATTTAAGTTACAAATGACAGTAACCAGAGTCAGTAGCATTAAAGAGTGCAGGAATAAGCTCAGCTGCGTGGGGACAAGAGCAGGAAGAGAGGTCTGGAGAAGCCACCCAGTGGCCACAGGGCTCTTCTCAGCAAGGCCACGAGCTGGTGGTATTTTCAGGGGCACAGAAGATGGGGTGCTCAAGGTCATTTGAGGAAGCTTCCAGGGCTCTCCTTGTGAAGGACAGGAGTCTGTCTACAAACGACCCCATCTCTGAGGTGCCATTCTGCAAGGGATGGAAATGGACGTGTGAAATGGATGTGCTACCCAGCTCAGAATTCCCTCTCTTTTGCTGCTGAGGCTAAGTGGGCATGGAGGGTGGGTGTATT
>CABHPH010135541.1:0-35777 GCA_902168325.1 Peromyscus nudipes
GTTTTTAGGCTCTGCGGACGCCCAAGGAGAATGAATGACTGAGGTCGGTGCTAGTTGGCTGTGACTGCCCATCGCAACATCAGCAGCGCTCCCCCATCTGTGAGTGGTCGTTTTTGATGGGTCGCTGCAGGCGGGAGGGAAGGGCCCGCGATGCTCACAGGCACCTGTAGGAAAGAGGTGGCCCATCTCTGTATTCAGTCGCCCGTGCTTCAAACTCACCGTGCAAAGATGCCCAGGAAAGAATAAGCTTGCACCGATCATCTTCCTGTTGAGAAAATGGTCACCCTTTATCTAGGTACTTAGAGAGCCGCGCATCATTCTTGCCCTTGTTCTTTTCTCACACACCACCTCCGACCGACCCATTCTCAAATGACGGATGATCTCCCCTTAGGTAGACCCAGAGTCAGATCACTTCGCTGCTGTGACTCCTAAGGGATGGTCCAGGCCCACCAGCATCTTTACCTGAGTTATCTTTCGCCTTGTGGAGTTTATGCTTATGTTTTGGAGGGAGTGGATAATGCTAGTGTGTATGGTCCTTATAGCAAGAGAGCTTTCACACGCGAGGACCTAATTCCTTATTTCCACTCCTTAACAGTAATTTAACTTCCTCACCAATAGTAATCAGTTTCCTCAGAGTTTGTCCGTTAATGACATCGCAATACCTGGTGTACATAGTGTGGTGAGATATGAAAATTGTGACTATAGGATGTAATAACTAAAAGAGAGAAATAACCTGTCATCTCACTGTGCAGATCATGCTGCCCTCAAACTCCTGAGTGCTGAAATGACACCAGTGGGCCACCATGTCTAACTTTGGAAATGTTTCCCTTGAAAATAATTCAGAGCCGGGCGGTGGTGGCGCACGCCTTTAATCCCAGCAATCAGGAGGCAGAGCAGGAAGATCTCTTTGAGTTCGAGGCCAGCCAGGTCTACAGAGCGAGATGCAGGACAGGCACCAAAACTACACAGAGAAACCCTGTCTCCAAAAAACAAAACAAACAAGCAAAAAAAAAAATTGAGTTTGGGCTAGACATTTAGCTCAATGGTAGAGTGCTTTTCTTGCATGTGTAAGACCCCGGGTTCGATACCCAGCTCATCAATGACAATTATAACCTCATTCTGCTTCAGGAGTAAGATCGCCGAGACCTGTATTCTGTGTGGTTGGGAACGAATCATTTAGCCGGGTCGAGCCTTCATTTTTCAAGCTGGAAAGTGGAACTGTTTGTATCTATTGAGCTGTTCATGAACTAGGTGAGTACTAACTATTATATGTAAGAATACTGGTGTTCAGTCTGATTCACCTCAGGCTTGACTATTTCCCGAGTGGCTCACTGATTTGGCTCACACGCTTATGCCTCAGTTCCTCCTGTGGACGTCCTCATAGAGCTTGAGCACTCTCATGCGTGACCACAGACTTCTTTAAATTACTCCAGACTACCATCTTTAAAGAGCGAAATGTTCACTGTGACCCAAAGTCACTCTAATATACAAAATCCTGTTAGTTACGCGAACTGCTCAATGTGGAGATTACACAGAGTTATTAAAAAGCCAAGAGGCAAGATTTAACTAGGAGCAGACCGTTTTTGGAGAATACCACATGATTATATGAGTGTTTGTTTCATAACTGGAAGATCACAAGTTCCAAGGCCAGCTTGGACTACATAGTGAGTTCCAGGCCACCCTGAGATACAGGACACAGGCCGGTCCGATCTCACGAAAGAAACAAACAAACAAACAAAAAACCAAAACAAGAGTGTTTACTTCTGTCGTGTTTTGAATTGGTGTGGTCCCAATAGGCTCATATTTTTGAAGACTTGGTCCCCAGTTGGAGGACCTGTTTGGGAAGGATTAGAAGGTGTGGCCTTGTTGGAGGAGGTGAGTCACAACAGGGGCTTTGAGGTTTCAAAAGTCCATACCATTCCCAGGTAGCCTCTGTTGGGTTGGCTGCTTCTCTGTTCCTAGGACATAGGATGCTGAAATTCTCTTATCTTTGTGCACAGGGGAGCATCCTATAGTGTTGCCACTCTCCAGGGTTGATTTCCATTTTGGTAAGCTAAAATGATAATGGTAATAAATAATGCTATTACTTTGTCCTGTCTGATTTGTAGGCAGTATTGTCATATGACGTTGAACATGGCAGAAGAAGAAGAGGATTACATGTCAGACGCCTTCGTTAATGTTCAGTGAGTAAATGTGCACACCTAATATGATGATATGAGACTACTATAAAATGAGGACATTGGTTGGGTGGTGGTGGTAGTCATGTGTGTTGGCTCGTTTTGAGACAGGGTCTGTCTCACGTAACTCAGGCCGCTCTCTAACTCACTCAGTGTGTAGCGGATCCCCCTGCCTCGGTTTCCTGAGAGCTGAGATTACAGGTGTGTGCAAAAGCCATGACTAGTTGTTACAGTGTTGGGTTTCATGCATACTCTGACACTACTTGAGCTACCCCCCAACCCAGGACATTTTTTAATATGTCTTTCAATTTTTTTTTTTTTGGTTTTTCGAGACAGGGTTTCTCTGTGTAGCTTTGCGCCTTTCCTGGAGCTCACTTGGTAGCCCAGGCTGGCCTCGAACTCACAGAGATCCGCCTGGCTCTGCCTCCCGAGTGCTGGGATTAAAGGCATGCGCCACCACCGCCCGGCTATGTCTTTCAGTTTTTAAAGAAGAGGCAGGCGGATTGCTGAGTTTGAGGCCAGCCTGGTCTACAGAGAGTTCCAGGATGGCCAGGACTACACAGAGAAACCCTGTTTTGAACCCCCATCCCCTCCAAAAAAAAAAAATCAATCTTAACTGTTTCATGGATAACATCTTGTGTGTCCATACAAAGATGATAGGAGCTGTCTCGTCTCTTTTGGTGTTGACCATTTTACTTCTCTTATCCCTGTTTGGGTGCCCTCCTCTGTCTACTGTTAGTGTCAAGGGGGTACCTGGCAAACAGGGAGAAAACTTCCTGCACTCGTCTATACCGTTGCCTTCATTTTTCAGGGAAGACGTCAGACCAGGCGTGCCGATGCTGAGGCAGATCCGCGAGGCCCGCCGAAAAGAAGAAAAACAGCAGGAAGCTAATCTGAAAAACAGACAGAAGAGTGTGAAAGAAGAAGAACGGGAAAGACGTGACCTCGGGTTGAAGAATGCGCTGGGCCGTGAAAACAAAGGGTTTGCTTTGCTCCAGAAGATGGGATACAAGAGCGGGCAGGCCCTGGGCAAGAGTGGTGAGTCTTTTTTGTTTGTTTGTTTGAGACATGGTTTCTCCGTGTAGCTTTGGATCCTGTCCTGGATCTCACTCAGTAGTCCAGGCTGGCCTCGAACTCACAGAGATCCGCCTGGCTCTGCCTCCCGAGTGCTGGGATTAAAGGCGTGCGCCACCACCGCCCGGTTTGGCTCCGTGTTCTTTACCACTCACTTGCAGTGTGCTGGTGGAGACCTAAGTTGGCAGTACTTCTTATCTACCAAAAAGTAAAGCAACTTAAGTTTCTTGGTATCTTTGGAGCTACCAAGCCTTCCAGAGTTGTCTTCTCACATCCGTTTTAAATGCCACACATGATGGCATGAGCCACTCAACATCCCACCACCACCTTGAACTGGCAGGTGGCCGACAATGGAAGCAGTGGAGAATGGTGGCAGGTGGTGGGCAGAGAAGCGCAGTGGCCAGATGGCAGTGAAGCAACTTAGGGGACCATGGCAGCGCTCCTCCCGGCTTGCTCTGTGCCTATGGCAGCCGTCCGACTAACCTTCCAGTTGGAGAAGTTTTGTTCCCCTTTAGGAAGTGAAACTGCTTATTAAGTTGTAGTGGCTATAAATGGTGGCTTTGGTTTGCTTTGTTTCTACTTTAATCACGTTGATGTTTTCATACAGGAAGACTGTTTTCTCTTGAGATTTCTGCCCGCTAAGACTGTTGTGTCCATGTCGCTTCCTAAAATGGCATAAGTGCACTGGGGAGGCAGAGGCAGGTGGATCTCTGTGAGTTCAGGGCCAGCCTGGTCTACATAATGAGTTCCAGGAGAGCCAGGGCTACATAGTGAGACCTGGTCTCAAAAATACATACATACATACATACATACATACATACATACATACTTACATACATAGGAGATATTTGAAGTTAAGAAAGGTAATAGCTGAAAGAGTATTCGTTTCCAGAATTGGATTTGGGATGTCATTGAACCTGGGAAGGGATATACAGAGACATTGTAATGCTGCATACTATGCTAACTGACCTGAACTTTGTGGTAAATAAAATATTTCTAATTTGTTTCTTTTTTCTGTTTGTAGGAGATGGTATTGTTGAACCAATTCCTCTCAATGTCAAAACAGGTATATAATAATTTTTAACTATATTAAGTAACAATAACTTAGATTGGCTTGCTTAATATGTTTTGTGAGGGTGCCCTTATAGTTGACTGTCACAGGAAGCCTATGAAATAGCAAAATGTTAAACTTCTAAACCTTTTTAACGTTGTTTTTGTAAGAAAAAAATTTTTAAAGTAAGTTTTGGTGAAATAGAAGTAATGGAATATAAAATTTAAATCATAAAAATTATGGGGAGCCAGGAGTAGTCATTTGTAATTACGCACCTGTAATCTCAGGATTTAGGAGGCAGATGTAGGAGGATAGAAATGTGGGGGTTAGCCTGAGCTACATAGTGAGGCCCTGCCCAAGAGTTAAGGATGAAGCCCATTGGTAGAGCCCTTGCCTATCCGGTACAGGGCCCTGCCTCTGATCCCAGCACCGTAAAAACTCGGGGGAAATTTTTACAACTATGAAAGCACAGTGCCTTTCTTGTCTTTTGTAAGATGCCAAAAATGTTCTAAAGAAGATTTTTCGATGACATTTTTAAATGTAATTCCTTGGTTTAACTGAAGAGAAAAAAAGCATACATATATGAAAGTGTGATAGTTGATAGTATTTTCCTAATTTTTTTTATTTATTTATATTTACTTACTTATTTTTGGGTTTTTGAGACAGGGTTTCTCTGTATAACACTCCTGGCTGTCCTGGAACTTACTCTGTAGACCAGGTTGGCCTCAAACTCAAAAGATCCATCTGCCTCTACCTCCCAAGTGCTGGTATTAAAGGTGTGCACCACACACCGCCCTAATTTGTAAAAATGTGTGTAGCATTACTGTGTTGGATGAGACTCTGTGATCTTTGTCAAAATCATCCGAGTGTTTTCTGCTGCCATTTTAATGAAATAAGTTTGGATAATTATATTCACGTGAAAACTGCATTTAGTTTCTTAGGTATTTAGATTGTCAGGTTTTGAAGTTTAAAAAAAAAAAAATGAATAAGTTCCCAAATTCCTCATCCGAATTTCTGTCTGTGACCAGGAAAAGGTGGCTTAGGTCACGAGACATTACTAAAACGGAAAGCAGAGGAAAGGCTGGAAAACTACCGGAGAAAAATTCACATGGTAAACCAAAATGAAGAAAAGGCCGCCGAGCAGTTCCGGTAAAGCGTTTGTTTCCTTTGACCTGGTTTTGCTTCCAATCCCCCTTTATGACGGTGTGTTCCCCAGCGCTCGGGTATATAAAGTAGTTAAGAGAATAGAGACATTATGACTCTTCCTTCACTCAGGATGCGAATGCTTCCAATCCCCCTTATGACGGTGTATTCCCCAGCACTCGGGTACATAAGTAGTTAAGAGAATAGAGACATCACGGCTCTTTCTTCACTCAGGATGCGAATGAAAAGTAAGCAAGACGAGATGAGGCTTGAAGGAGACTTGCGAAGAAGCCAGCGAGCTTGCCAGCAGCTGGATACCCAGAAGGTCGGTGGGCATCTCCCTCCAGTTTCCTAGTGCTTTAGTACCTGGATGATTTGGTTTATATTTTTATTGAGGGGAAAAAACAAAAACAAAAACTCCACCCCTTGCTTATAAAACCTTTCCCTTAAAGATCTACAATGGGCGGTGGTAGCGCACGCCTTTAAACCCAGCACTCGGGAGGCAGAGCCAGGCAGATCTCTGTGAGTTCGAGGCCAGCATGGGCTACAGAGTGAGATCCAGGACAGCCAGGGCTACACAGAGAAACCCTGTCTTGGGGGGGGGGTTCCGTTTGATGTGCACTACCTACTGTGGTGACTGACTCACTAATGGCTGACTTACTCCAGGGGCCGGTTTCCTGAGTTGTCTGCTAAGGGTTAAATAGCTTTGGTTTTATTCAAAATGTCATTACTCAGGACTGGAAGGTATAGAAATGCTGTTCCCCTTAATGTTTGATTAACCAGAATAACCTAATTTTAGTTAATATACTTCTCACTTTGTGTGTCTGTTGGGAAATTAAGGTGGAATGCTTTCATTTCAAATAGGAATCTTTTAAAATCGTTTTAAAAGAAATCTTTGCCTTTTACAAAACACAGTGAGTGGTATCAAGATAAAAACAACGTCACTTAAAGTCTCAAATATTGGTATAATTTCTGTCATAGATAAGTAGCTAGGAGGAATGTCCCACTTCACCTTATTTCCGTGGGGTATTATCTTGCATGTACTTGCTGATACTTAATGACTTCCTAGCTTATATGTACCATTTTATACTCATCGCTCATCTTCCTTGCTTGACTGACAAAATTCTAATTGCCCTCTTAGTCAGTCTTCACTGGTCGTGGTCCAGTGCTTTACTGAGAAATTGTACTCAGTAAATATTAATTGGAAGAAGAATTCATGTTAACACAAACATACTTATGACACCACAAGTGTACTTAGCAGTGCTTTATAACAATCATTCTGCATTTTCAGAACATTCAGGTTCCCAGGGAGGCATGGTACTGGATAAGGCCTGAGGAGGAGACTGAAGAAGAGGAAGAGGAAGAACAGGATGAAGATGAATACACCAGTGAAGATTTGAGTGTACGTCTGGGCACCATTTGTTTCCTCGGAGCAGGAGTCTTGACTTTGGCACTGTTACCACCTGAAGCTGGGTAACTCTGCTGTGGGCAGCATGATCGGATGTGTAGTAGTACCACATGCCACTTGGCTTGGGTTCTGCCACCTGATTAGGGACAGGGAGGGAGAAAGGACAGACACATAGACACACAGGAAAACTAGGATCAGGTGGGGATGTGCTCACTCTGATGGGGTACCTACTACCCCAGCAACCCTGAATGTCAGTGTGTTGATTAGCTGTAGCACAGCGGGAGGGGCTAGCTAGTCTTGATGGGAAGTCTCTCTAGGCAAGCAGCCTCAGGCTGTGATGTCCTAGAGGAGGAAGCTGTAGCTGCCAGTTGAAGCTGGTGTCTGGAGAGTGGAGACCAGGTATGCTGCTATGTAGGCAATAGAGAAAGCCTTGGGTGAACGAAGTCCTGAGTGGATGTGTATCGCTGACATTGGCATGCCATGTCGAGAGCTCCGGTGCCTCAGCCCCACAGGAGTGGCAAGGAGAAACAGCTAAGCTTTCCTTGGGAGTCTGAGAATGACTGATCAGGGTGTACGAACACTGGCAACTGCAGTGTGACAGCCAAAAGATGTCTCCAAGCATTACCAAATAGCCCTTGGGGAGAAAAACCACCCGAATTGAGAGCTGCTGATTTCCAGGATTGCTTTACTAACCCCAAAATAAAAAATTCATATCATTTTTCCATTTAGTTTTAGTTTACCAAAAATGACAGATTAGTAATCATTACATTACAAATGTAAATGATTGCACTTGGTTTTGTTTCCTGTTAAATTTCTAAAAGTGGCCGGGCGGTGGTGGCGCACGCCTTTAATCTCAGCACTCGGGAGGCAGAGCCAGGCGAATCTGAGTTCGAGGCCAGCCTGGGCTACCAAGTGAGTTCCAGGAAAGGCGCAAAGCTACACAGAGAAACCCTGTCTCAAAAAACCAAAAAAAAAAAAAAAAAAAAAAAAATTCTAAAAGTGATCCTAACGTGTACCTCATCCGTTCACAAAACAAAACTAACAGAAAATAAGATCAGAAGGAAACACAGGGTAGATGAAGATAGCTCAGTGAGTGATGGCACCTGCTGCCAAGCCTGAGTCCAGTCCCTGGGACTCTCGTGGTGGAAGGAGAGAGCCGACTCTCCCAAATCTCCCTCTGACACACGCTGGCCAGCACGTGAGACACATACACACACATATGCACAATTAGGTTTTAAAATGTAATCCTTCAGGAAAGGGTGGTAATACCCCTATAGTTACTTGCATATGGAATTTTCCTAGGCAACATTCACAGCTTTAAGCACATATGTATGGCTTAACTGAGATCTCTGATGAGTGTGGCCGAAGGAGGCAGTCCTCCCTCCCCTCACCCAAGGGGCAGAGTCCTTGAAAGTAAAAGAGGTCTTTAAGAATCCTAATTATTGCTGGGCACGATGGCTATGTCAGTGTCCCATGATCTGCCACTCAAAGTGGATGTTCCTGCTGGGCATGATGGCACCCTTAATGCCAGCACTTGGGAGGCAGGGGCAGGCAGATCTCTGTGAGTTCAAGACCAGGCTGATCTACATAGCAAGTTCCAGGCCAATAATACATAATGAGACCCTGTCTTTTTCAAAAAACAAAACAACAAAACCTCATCACAGAGCCAGCCACAAGATGATTTTCTTTATGCTCACCAGTTGTCTCTTGTGGACAAGTGGTTAGTCAACTGAGACATGCCCAAATGTATCACCTCTGCTCTGACTCCTTGAGTAACTGTTGGAGAGTACCAGAAGAGTTCAAGCCTGGCCCTTAGTAATGGAACTGAGATCCAGGAACCAAGGTTCTGGTCGATGCAAGCCACTGATGCACCCATGTCCTCCTCCAGGTGCTAGAGAAGCTGCAGATACTCACCGGCTACTTACGAGAAGAACATCTATATTGCATTTGGTGTGGGACAGCCTACGAAGGTGAGAAGATGATTTATGTTTAAAAACTACTGCCCGTGAATACTTGCTTATTTTTAATAACATTCACGTGTCTTTTCCCATTCAAATAGCAATGTGGGACTGGTGTCTAAAGGATGGTGACTACAGAAATAATTGAGTTTTTATTAGAATTTAACATTTAATTTTTCAATCATTGAATGTGCAAGAGGGAATTTTCACCATTTTATTACTCAAGAAGTAATTTCTACTCTAAAGAATAACTTTAAAAGGCTTAGGCATGGTGATACACACTGTTAATCCCAGCCCTCAAGAGGCAGAGGCAGTGGATCTCTTGAGTTCAAGGCCAGCCTGTTCTACAGAGTGAGTTCAGAATGGCCAGGGCTACACAGAGAAACCCTGTCTTGAAAAAAGAAAGGAAGGAAGGAAAGAAAGGAAGGGTTTTGTTGTTGTTGTTATTTTGTTTTTCAAGACAGGGTTTCTCTGTGTAGTTGTATACTGGAACTCACTCTGTAGACCAGGCTGGCCTCTAATTCACAGAGATCCGCCTGGCTCTGCCTCCCGAGTGCCGGGATTAAAGGCGTGCGCCACCACCACCCAGCTGCAAGGTTTATTTTTATTCGTGTGTCCAAACTTTGTATGTGAGTGCTGTGACAGCAGATCTCAGGCCTACACAGCAAGTCCCAGCCCCTTCAGGGCTACGTAATGAGACCTTGTCTCAACCACCTACTCCATCCAAAAAAAAAAAAAAGAAGAAGAAGAACCAAAAACCTTGCAGATAATGATTTCTTTCATGCTTTATTTTTGAAGATTCATTCTTTGGTAGATACTTGCATTAATTGTCCTGACTCATAAAAATCAAGTCTGTTGAAATCCATTCTTTTTTTCTTTTTCTTTTTCTTTTTCTTTTTTTTTCTTTTTTTTTTTTGGTTTTTCGAGACAGGGTTTCTCTGTGTAGCTTTGCGCCTTTCCTGGAACTCACTTGGTAGCCCAGGCTGACCTCGAACTCACAGAGATCCGCCTGCCTCTGCCTCCCGAGTGCTGGGATTAAAGGCGCACGCCACCACCGCCCGGCCATTATTTTTTTCATCGTGAAGAAAAAGTTAGTTTAACCCTTGCCAAATATCTTTTTTCTTTTTATCTGTTCTTCTCTCATATCTTACATCCTGACCTCAGTTTCCCCTCCCTCCTCTCCTCTCAGTCCCTCCCCCCCACCTCACCTCTCCCCAGATCCACCCCCCTCCGGTTCCCTTCAGAAAAGTCTTGCCAGATACCTTAGCTGAACCAGTTGTCTCATATGTTTGTCCATTTCACCTTGGTTAGCTTGTAATTAAGGACTTCGTAATTTGAGAATGAGGATTTTTTTCGTTATTGCTTTAATCTCTTAAGTTTTATATTAGGTGTATGGGTGCTATGCCCATGTGTATATCAGTGCACCACATTCATTCATTGTTCATGGAGGCCAGAGGAAGGCATCAGATCCCCTGGTCCTGGAGTTAGACAGCTGTTAGCCACATGTGGGTGCTGAAAATGGAATCCAGATTCTCTGGAAGAGGAGCCAGTGCTCTTAACCATTGAGCCGTATCTCCAGCCCCCAGCCCTATTTTTTATTGTTTTAATCTTTTTCCTCATTTACTTTGTAGAATAAAAAACATGACTGGTCAAAAATACTGCATACAATTTTCTACAAGTTTACTCTAAACTTGTTTATTTACCTTTTGTTTCTCCCACATAAATTACAGATAAAGAAGACCTATCTTCAAATTGCCCAGGACCAACCTCTGCAGATCATGACTGAGATTATTCCCAATAAAGTAAAAACTGTTTATGCAGGTGAGGAAAGAAGGCCTTTATATAATGCTTTATTCTTTGAGAAGTATGTTCTACTTTGGATACAATTGCTCACTGACTTGGGGAAAAGTTACTTGAAAATACAAGTATCATAGACTTGGACAATTACGATGGATGCTAGTATTGTGATGCTTGTAGAGGCAAAGCAGCAGGTAACATACTTAGTCCCCCTCTTTACTTGGGAAAAATTGAGAAGTAAGGCTTTATGGGAATCAGGAAGTCAATTGTCTGCTTTAGGGCTTGAGACATACCTCAATAGTAGAATGCCTGCCAAGCCCGTAACAAGACCCCAAGTTCAGTCACAGCACCCCAAATTAAGCTTATCAGCCTGAAGCTGAAATACAGAACAAGGCTACTTTCTTGAATCAGACTTCCTCATAGTTCTTATTTGGAGAAAACCGTATGCCTGTCCTCTGCCTATAGAGCAAGGGCCCTACCTTGTATTCTAGGACCAATGTCTTGAAGAAATAGTTTTATCCTGGTGTGTTTTTCAGAGTAAATAGTCGTTAGCTCTCCAGGGTAGGGAGCACACCACAGGCTGAGCCATACATGCTCAGTTCTTTACCTCAGTAGCCCCTGTCAGATAAAACACTTCTCAGAGGAAAGGAAGGAACTGAGGGGTCAGAGGATTCCATACTCTCAGACCATGTCTAAGACATCAAAGTCATGGGCCTTTTTTCAAAGCTTATGTGCTTGGGGCTCTCCTCTAGTGGGCTTATTTCAACTGATCTAGGGCAGTTCCTGAATATCCACTTTTCTTTTTAATTCCAAGAGTGTGCAGCAGTCTGCCCTTGCTTTCCAAGGGAAACCATTACAGAAGAGTGACCGAGTGAACCCAAACGGGCCAGCACAGTGCAGCACTGACCCATGGGAGAACTAGGGGAGACCACGGGACACGACAGTAGCACTAAATTTGGGTTCTGAACGATGGACACAACTTGGCCTGCACAAAGCTGTGAGGAGGCAGCTGCTCTGAACTCAGCAGTTCTAAGCATAGACAATTCTAACCACGCAAGTCTAGTTATCTGCCTTGGGTGATCTTATTTATAACTGTCAAAGAATAAACAATCCAGATGTCTATTGAACAAGTTCATAAAATGTTATATATTCATACAACATGACCCTATTTGGCAGCAAAAAGGAATGTGTTACTGAGACAATGCTACAGTGTGGATGAAACTTGGAAACAATACTATATGAAAATACCCCCTGTGTGGTCTATTTATTTATATGCGTAGAATGGGCAGATCTATAGTCAGGAAGCAGATTGGTGGGTTTTTTTTTCTTTTTTTTTTTTTCCTTTTTTTTTTTTTTTTTTTTTTTTGGTTTTTCAAGACAGGGTTTCTCTGTGTAGCTTTGGAGCCTGTCCTGGAACTCGTTCTGTAGACCAGGCTGGCCTCGAACTCACAGAGATCCGCCTGCCTCTGCCTCCCAGCAAGTGCTGGGATTAAAGGCGTGCGCCGCCGCCGCCACCGCCGCCGCCCCTGCCACCGCCCAACAAATTGGTGGTTTTCTAGAGTTGGGAGAAGGTAATGAATCTTAAGGGATGTGGATTTCCTTTGAGGTGACAAAAAATATTTTAAGATTGAACGTAGTCTTGATGCAATTCTGAATAAACACTTAAATTGTAGGTGTTAGGTAAATGAATTGTATACAATGTGAATTATAACACGCAACATTTTTACTGCGTTTATTTGATGAGGTGATGTGAATGTGGGTATGGGCGTGGGCATGTACCATGGGACATGTGTGGAGGTCAAAGGATCACTTGTGTCAGTCAATTCTTTCCTCCCGTGTTGTGCAGGTGCCGGGGACTGAACTCAGATCATCGGGCTTGGTCGCAGGTGCTTTTACCTGCTAAGTCATCTCACTGTTTCTAAAACTTACTGTTTGTTTAAGTTGAGGGGAATTTCAGGTACAAACAGTTGGAAAGACTATGAGTGTCAGAGCATGTTCTGAGCGGGTCTGTGTAGCTGGGCCTTAATCTGGAAATACCACGCACAGGATTCATGATGGCAGCCTCTGGGGAGCGTAGCTGCTGAATCTCATTTTAAGTTTCTGGCCTCAAAAACTGCCATAAGTGTATATCGTGTAAATGACCGGCCCTGTGGTAAAATACTACAACTATAGGAAATTAAAATATACCACAACTAAGTTAACATCCATGGGGCTCTGCATATTCCAGAAGCATTTTGTTTGTCTCCCAGGACTATTACGGCTTTCCATTAGAACTGAAGCCAATACTAGTGTAACTGCATCCATCTACCCATGGGGACGCCGTGAGCCACTCTCGGAGCAGAGGACGTGCTACAGCCATACGGCTGGTTCCTCCAGGGAACATTGAGAGAAAAGAAGGCACAGGGCGAATGCTATACAGGAAGAGGACATGTCACCCAAATGTAGCCTTGGACCCTCCCGATTTGAAACAGCCTATACAAAAGACAGTTTCGGGACTGTAAAAGTGATCCAGACTAATTATGTGATAATTACATTTCTTAGTTTACCTGATATGTGGTTTTGTTACTGTTACAAAGAACTTGTCTGTTACAAGTCAACTTTTAAATATTTACGACCGAAACACTATAATGCCTGAGATTCACTTTAAAATTTTCCACCAAAGAAACAAAACATGAAGGGATAGGTGTAACAACAAAGGTAAAATATTATTTGTTAGAACCGTATAATGTTACATACAATCTCATCACTCTTATCTATATTTGAAGTTGAAATGTTATGAGAATTAATATTGAATGAAAATATTTTCTCTTATAATAAAACGTTAACGTGCCAAAGAGCCTCACGTTATAGTGAACGTTAGGTAGGGACTGGATGTTGTGAGTCTGTCTAGTGAGTCTGCAGATGGTGACTTGGGAAAGCCGACATTCAGGTTTCTCTTGTCCCATGTAGATATGTACACAGTGTGTACTTAATGGGCATGCAGCCTGTGCGGTTGTACTAGGCCGTGCTCAGAAGTGTCCCGCACTTAGCCACTTAAAAAGCACCTTAGATTTCATTTCAAACTGGGTCCCACAAATTAGGCAACCAGCCATCCATATGCATCTATATGTGTGTATGTAAATAGGGAGAATATATTTGATATAAATTTATGTTAAGTCCACATGTCTTTATGTATGTGTGCATTTGTTATGTATATATATTTAATAGAAATGATGTCTTTGGTCTGAGGTAAGATTTCCTAGGTCTGTTTCTAGAGAAGCAACTAGGTAAAAATGTTCCCCCCCCCAAACTACCTGGAATCAGCAAGTGAGTCCTACCTTGTCCCACTGTTGCTATGATTAAGAAGATACTTTTATTTCCTGGTTTTTGAAGACTGAGACAATATATCCTCAGAAGTAAATAAAAGATGCTTGGGGCTAGAGAGATGGCTCAGAGGTTAGGAGCACTGGCTGCTCTTCCTGAGGTCCTGAGTTCTATTCCCAGCAACCACATGGTAGCTCACAACCATCTACAATGAGATCTGGTGCCCTCTTCTGGCCTGCAGGGATACTTGCAGGCAGAACACTGTATACATAATAAATAAATAAACTTTCAAAAAAAAAAAAGATACTAAGAGATAATATACTCATTCCACAGTGTAAAAATATCAGTAAGGGAAGGGTAAAATGCTACATTCTCACTGTCCACATTATTTAGTATTCCTCTTAAATATTGCTTCATTCATTAAAACCAGATAATAGTAGTTTGTTTTTAAAGAGATTTCATTCCACCTAGAAAAAAATTGAAAAATGTAAACAATATGTCAAACCCCTATCTATCTTCACCTGTGTTTGCCAGTAGTTAACATCACAGGTACTGTCTTTTTCTTCTTTCTCTGTAACTCCAGCTCCAGGGACCCGATACCCTCCTTTGGCCTCTGGGGTCACTGTACTCACACAAAGACATGGACACACAAATAGAAATAAATATTTCTTAAAAAGACTAGTTCCTCCAGTTCTGTGTGTGTGTGTTAAATTGTCTTCTTAAAGAAAACAAATTAAAGCCGAGCGGTTGTGGCGCACGCCTTTAATCCCAGCACTCGGGAGGCAGAGCCAGGCAGATCTTTATGAGTTCGAGGCCAGCCTGGTCTACAAAGTGAGATCCAGGACAGGCTCCAAAGCTACACAGAGAAACCCTGTCTCGAAAAAACCAAAAAGAAAAAAAAAAAAAAAAAAAAGAGAGGGAGAGTACTAATAGAGTAACCACATTCAGGATTTGCCTAATAATTTCCTCATGATTATTACTTTAGTTATAAATTTGGGACAAAACTAATCCTTACACAACATTGGGAGCCACACCTCATTAGGTTCTTCCACTTGGGGTGGTGATAGACTGAATCGCATCGCTATTGTGGTGACATGTATCTTTTCGTTGTAGAGGTACATGGTCACCTTTTGATCTCTTGGATATTCTCTTCCTAGCATTTTTTCACTCCGTAGTTTTAGCATCCAGTGATGAACCTCGCCTTACCGCACTCGGAGTCGGCAAACACACCAAATGCTTTTTATGAATACGTCAAGAAAAAGCTACATGCCCTTATAAAAGTACTTCTCTTACTGCTTCTCAGCCCCTGGTAAGCCTACATGTGGCTCACTTTAAAAACTGTAAAATGACATGACAGTTTTGTAATGGTGATTCATTGCTCGAAAGTTTGAGTCAAGATTTCCAAAGATGGGGCATTTCCTACTGCAGTTTGGGGCTGAAGTCTGCTGTGCCCAGTGTTCCTGTGTGCATTCTTTCCAGAGTTTGTACTCCGGCCCTCGCTCACCTTGCCCAGCTGTCCTCTCTACGCTTCCACATCTTTCACGTTCCTGGAAGTCTCTTAAGTGGCATTTCCAAGCCCTCTGGTCCACAGGAAGTGGTCTTGCCTGTCTACATGGACAGTCTCCTGTTCCCAGCTACTGCCAACAGCACAGCCCTCTTTCTTCCGGGCTTTGTTATAATAGAGAATGTACTTAAGCTAAAAAGACTGAGAATCTTCCTTCTCAGCCACATAATCCCCTCCCCTCCTCTCAGCCAACCACTTGTTCATTTAGTATTGCTCCCTCCTCTAGCTACCTTTTCCATCCCGCCGTATTTATTGAGCATCCTAAAAAAACGTTTTAATGATTTTTGTTTATATGTTGTGGAATGTTATACGAATGGTTTCCTTCGGGAAGCGTTTTTTAAGACCTTTGTTTACTTAAAATTACGCTGTTAATATACGGTTACTACATTTAACTTTAGTTCATTCATTCTCCGATATATACGTGAAGTTTTAAATCCATTCTCCTTTTGGAGGCATTATAAATGGTTCTTGTTGCTATGGCATCTGTAAACAATATGTTAGCTACTTTTCTTGTCACTAAAAACCCAACAGATGGCAACCTGAAGAAGAAGAGATTTGACTCAATTTCGAAGAGATTTGACTCAGTTTCGAATGATACTATCCTTCATAGCAGGAAAGATTTGGCAGAAGCCTCAGTTCATGATGGTGGAGGTGTGTCCAAGTCCCTGCTGGCTCATGGCCATCTCATAATGCAAAATGCATTCAGTCCCACCTCTAAAATTCCCAGTTTTAATAGTCAACACCATTCAAAAGTCCAAAGTGCTTTGAGACGCAAAGGGAAACTCTTAGTGTGAGTCCCTACAAAACAAATATTACAGCATACAAAGACACAAAATGAACATCCCCATTCTATAAAGTAAGTCTGGGAGAACAGCAAGGAAAGACTGGACCAATGCAAGACGAAATCCAAGCAGGACAAACAAAGGCTGCATCTCAGTGTCCAGTATCTGGAATACACAGTGGCATCATCGGAGCTCCAGTTAGCTTCCTACAGCCGGGCTGCCTGAAGCATTCATGAGCTTTCTCTTGGGCTGGCTCCAGTCAGCGACCGCTATGGTCTGGTCATCTCCAACCCCCCCCCCTCCGTTAAAATGTTGGTTTCACTTTCGTAGCTTCACGCAGCAGCCTCTCAGAGCCTTTCTTCAAGGAATCTGACCACCCAATCCCATATTGTCCTCACAGGCTTGTGCTGGAACCATGGGACAAGCATCTCTGACCCTATGGCCCTTACGTTCTGCTTTCCTGCAAAGCGTCATATGGATGGTGCCAAGCCCTGCCGCCATCTTGAAATGTAAACAAGCCCCTTGGGCTATGGCTGTAGCATTCTCTGAGCTCCTTACACAAAGACAGAAAGACTGCTCTTCTGGGTATTTCTGCTGGAACTTTTGAATGAAAGGCCTTCAGAGGGTTTTCCATTTTCACACTCTGTAGCCTTCCATGAGTGCAGTCATGTTCCTATCATACCAATAGTGTAAAGTACATGGTTCCTCTTTAACAATCATTGCCACTTTGCACCCACCTTGTCTTTGAAGGCACTCATTTTCCAAATCCCCAAACTCTGCTTTCTTTCCTCGTTCACCCTATAGCCCTGGCTACAAGCAGGAAACGGCCACCATGCCCCAGCCTGAATGTCTTGAAATTTCCTCCACCAAACAAATGATTACTTTTCAGTTTTACACAAATGTCCTCTATCTAGTCTAATTTCCCAATGGGTTCCTTTTCTCTGAAACCTAGAGCTCCTACATTTAACTTTCATTTACAGCATTCTAGGACTTCTTTAGCCTGCAGCTCCAAACTCTTCCACATACCTCCCACAAGGCAGTTCTGAAAGTCTGAGAACCACATGGCAGGTGTATTGCAGCAAAACCCTATTTCTGGTACCATTTCATCACCGTTCTCATCACAGTGACTAACCACCTGAGAGAAGCAACTTAAGGACAAAGAGATTTATTTGGACTCCCGTATTCAGAGTCTACAGTTCATGTGGTTCACAAATACAGCAGCAGACACGTTGTTGGCAGAAGTGCTTGAGAGAGGGCGGGGATGTGATGAGAATAGAATGCAATACGTGTGTGGAATTGTCAAAGAATAACTTTTAAAAAATGTTTTTGAAGTAACAACAAAAATGAAAAGAAAAGAGAAAGGAAGCAAGGAAGAGAGAGAGAGAGAGAAAGAAAACCTATGTGCAAAAAGTTTTTTCTCAAGTTTCCTAAAAACTTAAGGAAAGAGAAGTACAACATCCACAATGCTCCATCTCAGATTTTAGGCAGCTAAAGGAAAACCACATATCGGAAGCGGAGCACTTTTTCAGAAAGGTCCTAATGTGTGTGTCTTTTCTTTTTCTCCGAGTTGTTCTTCCATTCAGCCAAGGTCATCAGAATTTCAGATGCATTAGGTCGTTCCCTGGGTTCCTTCGAGAGTAATTTCCTTAGAAGGCTTTTCTGTAATTACAGTTAAGAGTCAGTACTAAGAAAGAAAGCAGTGGAAAATGAAAATAGATGACTTTCAAATGCTTACTTCTTTGTGGTCAAATGTATCATCAGGGAAGATGCCATTTCTTAGCTTTTGAAAAAACTGAAATAAAACAAATGGATGTATTAACTAGGAAGCCATTTACATGGGAAGCAAAACTAAATACACTGATGGCTGGGGATACACTAAATCTAGAATATTCCTTAAATTTAGGACTTTAGTCAAGAAGCAAGCAGAACTCCCCTCACTCAACCTACCCCCATCTTCTAACCACCTTAAGAGTCAATGCTTTGAAGTGTTGAGTGCATGAGATCCATCATTTCCCTTCTGTTTTGGAATGTTAGGCAATACATCTTTTCATCATCCCTATTTTAGGAAAGATAAGGCTGTTGACTCCAGGCAAGTCCCTTTCCTGAGCTTCCAACTAGGATATCCAGTTGCCTGCTGTCTCCAGTAATTCCCCATCATCTACCCACCTACATAACAAAGCCCAAGCTCTTTCCTCAGTGAAGTCTCAACCTTTCTTTCCAGCCCCACCAATCATCAGATAAAACCACACTGCCTGCTATTCCCAACACACACTTCATATTCGTATCTCCATGTTGGGGTTACATGCTTTCTATTTCAGACTATTAGAATGAACTATCCAAGGTTAATTGTCTTCTGACCTCCGTAAGCATGCAATAGCATGTGTGTGTGTGTGTGTGTGTGTGTGTGTGTGTGTGTGTGTCTGCACACACACACCTTTAAAAAAACAATCTTAAAAACACCTGACCCTTCAGTACCCAACTTACATGTTTCCATGAGACCTAAATCCAGACTTCTATAGAAATCTTTTAGCTGCTTCCATAGACTTTCTGACTTCTAAAACACTTAGTCATTGTTGGCTGCTATCCCTCTTCTTAGAAAATGAATCCCCTGAGAAACTGGCATATTTTTATATCAGTGTAGCACTTAGAGCAGAAACTGCCCTCTAATCAGTGAAACATTGTTGGCATCCTCAAACAGAAATCTTATGGGATATATACATATTCTATAGAAAGCCAAAGTTTTTCATCTATAGCAAAATGGTTGTCAACACTTGAAAGAGAATATATATATATATATGTTTCACTTACAACCAGAAGTAATGTGGTCCAGCACACCCTCCCCAGATGGCAATCTTAGTAGAGCTCGAAGCATAAGCAAACCAGTGCTTTGGTTTGCTTACTTCTTTCTTGGGATATTTACCTGTGATTTCTCAAAACAAGTGTAGCAAATATGAAGAAGTTCAGCTAGAATAAGTCCTAAAGCAAAGATGTCCACTTCTTTTCCATATTCTGGTAGAGACATCTGGAAGCCAAAATACATTTGTCTTTGTTACTCAACTAATATAAATCTCTATGCCTTTTGAGGAAAAAAATAGCTATAAACTATAGATTACATTAAAATGTCTGTTAATTCTGTAGCTCATGAAGTTGACCACCAAGATTAACCATCACATAGAAATAGAAGGTTTCGTATAATATTACAGGACCAGCCTTAATGTTACACTTCCCAGGGGCCCAGAAGAGACACTACTACCAGCACGGGAATGAATCTAGATATACGGAGCTCTTTCGTCCAACTTGTTTATTCATCTACCACCGTCATTCCACCATCATAATTCCTCTCCGGTTCTCTCGGACTGGTCTATATCTTTCCCAAGACAGCAACACCTTCATGTTTACAATACAACATAAAAATTGCAAGGTCCCCACCAGAAGCTTCCTGGCAACGTCATTTGCAACCCAAAAAGGGGAAGAGAATAAAGGCAGAGTTAAATAGGAGCTGGAATAAATCAGAGAAGGAATTTATGTGCTAGGAATATATCCTTACTGTGGTTAGGTGAAAAGGGTAAAGAAATCTGTAAGTCACTAAAAATGAAACTGCCACTGTTTTTCTCTGCTACCAGTTTTCTGACAGGGCGGGGGGGGGGGGGTTGGGGGGGAGGAGTACTGATAACTAGTCAACCTGCATCCCAGCTTGAAGCACCTGGTGAGAGGAAACCCCTTTGATCTAAGAAGATGGCTCAGCTGTTAAGAGTACTGGCTGCTCTTCCAAAGGACCTGGGTTCAATTCACCCACAACCATCTCTAATTCCAGTCCTAGAGGATCCAACACCACTTCTGGTCTCTGTGGGCACTGTCTGCATGTGACACACAGACAAACAGGCAGGCCAAATACTCATACATACAATATATATACATGGTATATATGGTATATCTATGGTATATACATGGTAGACATACATGGCATTATGGTATATGTATGGTATGTGTGGTGTGTAAATATAGTATATGTGATGTATGTATGAATTTTATATATGGTATCTGTGTTATATGTAGTATATATACATGGTATGTAATGTATGGTAGATATGTGATATTTATGGTGTATATATGATATATATGTATATAGTGTATGTGTGTATGTGTGTGTATATATATATACATATATATGTATATATATGGTGTATATGATCTATGGTGGAGTGCTACCAGAGAAGATGCCTGACACCCTTACACCATCTCTGTCCTCCATATGCTCATGTACAAACATGCACACACCACACACATGTACACATGCCTACATGAATTTGTACATGCACCACATGCACACACACACAGAGTAAGAAAATAAAGAAGTAAAATATACACAGAAAGGAAAGGGCTTTTACCTGTTCTGGACTCATGTATAGCTGAGTTCCTATATCCTTTGTTCGAGCTCCATTAATTTCCAAGGCTGTTGCGAGGCCAAAGTCTCCAATCTTTATGTGTCTTTCATCTACTAAAAATATATTACTTGGCTATAGAAAAAAAAATAATTAATAGATGTGATTTGAACCGACTATTACCACAGGTCCCAACAATCTTTTATACTGATTTGTATGGCATTAATCCTTCCACGGGCAGCCCACATCAGGAAATTTAACGCCTTGGGTCTCTAAAATGCCAACTGAAGAAAGAAGAAGACTTAACTGACAGCGGAAGTCGCTTGCCTCACACCTGCTCCAAATATCAGAACAGCTGTAAGGTGAAGATTCTCTTTGCAGGGTCCCAGGAGAGGGATCCAGGACTGGAGGTTGGCTGAGAGTAAAAGTATTTGCTTTCATACACCCTAATCTAGTGAGAGGTCCAGGGAATGGGAGTTAGAGCTCCCCATCCCAGAGAGGGCTAGCCACCCGCCCCCCCAGGAATGCTTCAGGTGTGATTCTGGGTCTGACGGGAATGAAAACCCCTTCCAATTTTGAGAGTCTCTGAGTGGCTCAGTTCTCAGTGATGCTGCAGGATATCCCATGCAGGATTTCTCCCCAGACGCTGACACTATTTTAGTGGGTTTATCTCCTCCACCTTGTTAAGTAGAAGTTGATAATTACCACAAAACAACTTTTCTATGCATTTCCTTTGGTTTTGTTTGGGCTGTTGTGGTTTGGTTTGGTTTACAAGGTTTCACACGTCCCATGCGAGCCTCAAACTCAATATGTAGCCAAGGACGACCTTGATCCTTTGACCCTTTCACCTCCACCTTCTGAGTCCTGGGATTAAGAGGGTGAGTCACCTTGCCTGGTTTATGCACAGTTAGGGAGCTCCATGAATGCCAGGCAAGCGTTCTAACCAATGAGCTACATCTCTAGTCATTCTAGGATGCAATATTAGGCATATTTAAAGTGTATGTGTGTGTGTGTGTGTGTGTGTGTGTGTGTGTGTAGGACAATTTTGTGTCATCAGGTTTCTCTTTCCACCTTCATGTGGGTTCCAGGAATTGAACTTAGATCACTGGTCTTGTACAACAAACATCTCTACCCACTGAGCCAACTCACTGGCCCAAACGTGTATATATGTGCATGTGCGTGTGCACGTGCACACATAACAAATAAATAAAGTGGCCACATGGCTGAAAACAGGAAGATTGTTGGTGACAAAGTTAATATCTATGCCATTCTTGCAAAGACTAGACATTCAATACAATGTTGGGTCACACACACACACACACACACACACACACACACACACACACACACACCCCTACAAGAGGGCCTAGGTAAGGAATGAGGGATGAGATGAGGAGCCCAGGGAAATGCTTCTGAGAAGCCCTGTGCAGAAATTAGCAATGAGATTCAAGCTCACTCAGTGGATTTGAACCTAAAGTCAGAAATGGAAGAAGGATATTTGTGTGTGGTAGATGTGGGGAGACAGTGTTCCCGAGCTAAACTGAAGTCACAGAAGTAGAGCTTTGCTGTGCCCACAAATGAGATTGCTCCCCCAATACAGCTGTAGCCTAACTCTGAGAAGCTGAAGATGGAATTTGTGTAAATATCTAATCTAAGCTAGATGAGACAAGGAGAAATACAAGATTGCTTTTTATTAAAAAGAAAAAACAAGCCTGGCATGGTGGCCCAGCTCTTGGCAGAAGAGGCAGGTGGATCTCTGTGAGTTCAAGGCCAGCTGGGTCTATACAGAGTGGGTTCTAGGACAGCCAGGGCTGTTACAGAGAAACCCTATCTCCAAAAATCAAAAACTGAAAAAAGAAAAGAAAAAAAAATTTAAATAAAGTAAAAACAACGATGCTCTGTCTTCTTTAATCAGTTACATTATGAATAAATGAAATGTGAGGTTATGGAACAGGGAAGAAGTGTGTCAACTTGATCCAGGGAGCAGAGGCTAGGTCAGATGATCTGGCTAGAGGTAACCTCCCTGGCACAGAGGTAAGATACGGAGAAGCAGTGGACATCCTCTCTCTAGAAACCACATGGCCCTCCCGCTGTGGTGTGGAGCTTAAGATTGTAACATAGTAAGAAGCCAACTCTTGGAGACTTTGTGTAAGAATGGCTCTTTTTTTTAAACATCGTTCTCTGGGAGACACCTGCAAGCACATCTTTCTAATTGTTTCTGGGATGAGAGGAAGCAGCAGTGTAGTAGAAAAGTCAGAAAGAGGTGGGTGAAAGGGCCTCGGATCTGGATGAACCACACCCAGAGAAAAAACTTCCCTGTAAATAGACACAAGAAAAGCTCACTTCATGCCACAGGGCCCAACCAGGGCAGATTCAGGAAAGCTGGCAGGTGAGTCGAGAAGAAGATTCCAGAACTCACTCCGCACTCTGAAGACGGCCTGGAAGGAATACCCAAACTTCACATTTATTTGTAAGTGAATAAGTAGGTGTGGGAACAATTGTGCTTCATTTCTTATTCTTTTATGAGTTGAATATTTCATAACATATTCCCATGTATAACACAGTTGAGTAGACATGAGTATATCCTAAGCAGAAAGATCTGATGAGACTTTCTTACACGTTTTGCAAATTTCTTCCATATCTGGTTTTACAGAAAAGACAAATGGATTCTTGTATCTGTTTTGCATTCAGACTGTAGTGTTTTGACCGAGCTATGTGAAGGAAGCCTGGACTCACACAGCTAATTGCTTATTTAATTCTATGTATGATTTATACCAAAGTGAAGGGATAGCGAATAAAAAAATGTTTGTGAGATAGGGTCTATGTATGTAGACCGGGCTAGCCTCAAACTCATAATCCTCCTGCCTCAGGCTCTCAGATGTTGGAATTACAAGTATGTGCCATCCATCCTGGCCCTCATTTATCTTTCGGAACATAACATTCCTAAAAAATGTTCTAACTTCCAAGAATACGTTCAGCTATTGTTACAGAGAAATATTAGAAATGGATGAACTCGCCGGGCGGTGGTGGCGCACACCTTTAATCCCAGCACTCGGGAGGCAGAGCCAGGCGGATCTCTGTGAGTTCGAGGCCAGCCTGGGCTACCAAGTGAGTTCCAGGAAAGGCGCAAAGCTACACAGAGAAACCCTGTCTCGAAAAACCAAAAAATAAATACATAAATAAATAAATAAATAAATAAATAAATAAATAAATAAATAAATAAAAGAAATGGATGAACTCAAATATCAAGTTACTGAGCTCACAAATGCAAGGCAAACAGAAGAACTCATATGTTTTGAAGGCCACTTAATTCTAGCTCAGTTCAGCAGGCAGCTGTAAACAGGGGGACTTATTTTTTCCGAGGGACTTTTTGAATCATTCCTCGTTCTGGCTGTTTCAGACAGGTGGAGTATGCAGACACCAAGATACACTCGGATAAGGTTCTTCTGCCTTAGAGCAGAAAAGGCCGAGGCAGAGTGATTCGGAAAGGCTCAGTAAAGGAATCAGGACCAACGGGGACAGGCAGAAGCATGCGTGTCCGGTGAAGAACATGAGCAGGGCTGTCGGGTAGGACTTGAGAGTCATGGTAGGTTTGGGATAAAGAAGGCAATCACAGCCGTTTGGCCTCTCTCCTTTCTTGCTGAGGAAAAGGAAAAGCAGAGAAACTCATTGTCCAGACCATGAAAGCAAACATACCCAGAGGGATGATGGGCATTTGAAAGCTTTGGTGACTACAGTTTTCCTAACCATGGAGTAGAAGATCCCAGCCAACTAGGGCCAGGCTGTGGACTCCTTAGCTGTCAGGAACAAGAGTTAAACCACCGTGGAACACAGCCGTGCAACAGCCGAAGCTGGGTCCCAGCAGCTGGCCATCCTTGGCGACCGCCAGTCACTTTCAGTCTGTGAAGGCTGTCATTGTTTCCAAGTAGGCAGTGACCATCAAGCTTTAGCCTGAAGGGAACGAGACTTCTAATAGGATTGTTGTGACAAGAAGTTCACGGGCCCAGGAGGTCTGCCACGCAGTTGCACAGGATGGCATTTGGGGGAAGTTCCAGACCCACTCTAGCAGACTAGAGAAATGTAATTTTATCATGACCAGCAGGCCATCACACATTGAAAGCTAGAGAAAATACACTTTAAAGTCATTAAATGATGTATTTATCAACTAACAAAGCACATTCGCCACTTACTTTAAGATCTCTATGAATTAAACCTTTCGTGTGTATATAATCCACCCCTGTCGTGATTTGTTCAAATAATTCCAAAAGCAAATCTTTGTCTGTGTTACTCAGCATTCCATTTTCCAGCCATTGCTCCAGAGTTCCTTTATCACAGAATTCCATTTGGATGAAAAGGCACCGGGTCTTTGGTCTGGATACAAAATTCATGGTATGTTAAAAGTAGCAATGGGGATGAAGTTATTTTTTAAAACTCTAACATATCTTATGAAACCCAAAACATGGTTCAGAATGGAAATCTGAATGTAATAAACTTGAAATAAAGGCCAGGTAGTGGTGGCGCACGCCTTTAATCCCAGCACTCAGCAGGCAGAGCCAGGTGGATCTCTGTGTGTTCGAGGCCAGCCTGGTCTAGAGAGCGAGATCCAGGACAGGCACCAAAACTACACAGAGAAACCCTGTCTTGAAAAATAAAAAAACAAAACAAAACAAACAAAAATAGTGTAAACTTGAAATAAAATAAACCATTTTATAATAATCATAATTTCCCAAGTATACAGAGCTTTAATTGCTTATCTATAAAGTATGAGCCTATATATTCTTTAATGCTGAAGATCTTTGGTGGCTTCTGATAAGAGGTATGAGTAGTCCTAGCTGCAGAAATCCAGCTTTTTCATTTTTATAACAAGCGATTTTGAAGCACTCTGATTCCCCTTCAGTTAAAAGAACATCTGTTTTACAAAGGGCACAGAACAGGCACCTCAAAAATGAGAAAATGAGGAGCTGGAGAGATGGCTCAGAGGTTAAGAGCACTGACTGCTCTTTCAGAGGTCCTGAGTTCAATTCCCAGCAACCACATGGTGGCTCACAACCATCTGTAATGAGATCTGGTGCCCTCTTCTGGCCTGCAGTCATACATGCTGTATACATAAGAAATAAATACATCTTTTAAAAAAAAATGAGAAAATGAGGGGCTGGAGAGATGGCTCAGAGATTAAGAGCACTGGCTGTTTTTCCAAAGGTCCTGAGTTCAATTCCCAGCAACCACATGATGGCTCACAACTATCTAACAGATCTGGTGCCCTCTTCTGGCCTGCAGGCATACATGCAGGCAGAACACTGTATACATAATAAGTAAATAAATCTTTTTTTTTTTTTTTTGTGGTTTTTCAAGACAGAGTTTCTGTGTAGCTTTGCGCCTTTCCTGGAACTCACTCTGTAGCCCAGGCTGGCCTCGAACTCACAGAGATCCGCCTGGCTCTGCCTCCCAAGTGCTGGGATTAAAGGCGTGAGCCACCACCGCCTGGCAAGTAAATAAATCTTTAAAAAATAAAAAGATTTATTTTCAAATTATGTGTCTGTGTCTGTGTGTGGGTATGTGCACATGAATGCAGGTGCCAGCAGAAGCCAGAGGGTACCCTGGAATTGGAATTACGGGTGGTTGTGAGCCACCGGACAGAGTTGCTTGGCCCTCTGCAAGAGCAATTTGTGCTCTTAACCACTGATCCATCTCTCCATCCCGTTAACAATACTGTTTAAGCAAGTTTGAGCTAAGCATACTGGCACGTGCCTGTGATCACACTACTTGGGGGCTGAGGCAGGCGGACCGCCCTGAAGCCAGTCTGTGCTACATAGTGAGTCTAAAATAAAGCAATTAAAAGCAAGTTCGGAAGGTGGAGAGGGAAATATTATTTGTTGTCTCTTTGCCTCTGGAACAAGAGACCACAGTATCTTTTGGAGGTTGCGCTGATCATTAAATGTAATGGTCAACAGCTCCCTCTAGTGGCCCCCCCACAAAATAAATGACAAGCGCCGTCCATCCCCTCGCAGCTATGAGAATTTCTTCTTACCGACTTGCATCGTTATTCACGCTCTGCTCGAAATCGTAGTCGTTATCCAAGCTCTCGTCGAAATCATAGTCCTCTCCCAGCCAACAAACATGGTATTGAACAATGTTGACGTGGTTGAGTGCTGCCAGAGCTTTTACTTCACGCAGTGCCTTCCTAATTAAAAGGACCCAGAAAACAAATGTGTCGCTACCGATCCCTGATAACTACAGAACACCTCAAGGAACAGGACGCAACCACCAGGTTCCTCTGTCCAAGAGTCACCATGGCTCCCACACCAAGTGTTAGCACGGGAGCCAGAACTCAAAAGGGAAAAAAAATGAAAACGCCGGAGAAGCACAGATGGGTAGGGGATTTAGCTCAGTGGTAGAGCGCTTGCCTAGCAAGCGCAAGGCCCTGGGTTCGATCCTCAGCTCCAGGGGGCAGGAGGACTTAAATGATACATATCTAAAATTTAAAAATCATTTGTATCTTCTTTTATGTGTCTATAACACAATTTTCAGTAACTAAATCATATTTGACATTCTGTTTAGAAGATGCGTGGAAATGTTTGGATTTTACAAGCGAATCTCATTTGGGAGAAAAAGCAGGTAACCCAGGCAGCAAGCAGAACCCAACTGAGAATTTTCGATGTATGACAAAAATATATCAAGGGACTAGTTTATGCAAAGAAACTAAGACTTGGTACTATGAAAACTTTACAGGGATTGTGCTCAAGAGCTAAAACGCTGTGATAGTTTCTTGAAATTACCCTGTACTGGCTGGTTTTACCTCAACTTGACAAAAAGCGGAGACATCAGAGAGGAGGGAGCCTCAAAATGGAGAAAATTGAGAAAACCACTTTAAACCAAACAAGTCAACAGCTTCGGGGTCCAGTACTGTCTCAAAAGGATGCATTTACATTTTTAAACTGAAATAAATACCCACTTTAAGGTAAGGCCATTTCAGAATAAGCCAAACTCTTGTAGGCGTAATGAAAAGTTAAGGAGGACCAGCAAGAAATGTGAGTGTCGAGGGACAGATAGATAAAGAATGGGGACAATCCGACACATTGTGTTCAAAAGAGCCAGACATCTACTTACTTCGTGTTATATGTAACACGCTTAATAGCGTAAGTCTTTCCGTCAATTCTGTGTTTTGCTTTGAAGACCTGGCCAAATCCACCTGAGCCAATTACTTGTATGTCTTCATAGTCCTTGTTAAACCTAGTTAAGATTGATAATGCTGTTATTCTGACGTTTAGTAAAACGAAAATGATTCTTTCTTGTTTTTAATAACATCCAGTAGAACTCTTGAGTCACAAGAAAGTCTTCCTCTTCTTCCTTTCCTTGCCCTCCCTCTTTTGATAGACAGATCACCCCCTCTAGCCGCACCTAAGACACGAGGAAGTATCCTTTCCCGGTGGGTAAAAAGAGGAGGAGAAATTCCCCTGCCAAGTATTAAACTTAGAATCATTCAGCTGTGTGCCCCAGGTAGCACACAGAGAGCAGCAGCCCTGAGCCTCTTGGGCTAGAACAACCTGCTTGTTTCCCTCCTCCCGCCCCACATCCTGTCACTAAGTCCTGTGGGGGTATTGTGTTCCCCAAAATATTGTGTATGCTAATAAACTTATCTGGGGTCAGAGAACAGGACAGCCACAATATTAAACATAGAGGTTAGGCAGTGGTAGCATACACCTTTAATCCTAGCATTCCAGAGACAGAAATCCCTCTGGATCTCTGTGAGTTCAAGGCCACATTGGAAACGGCCAGGCACGGTGATACACACCTTTAATCCCAGAAAGCCACACCTTTAATCCCAGGGAGTGGTGGTAGAAAGCAGAAAGGTATATAAAGCGTGAGGACCAGAAACTAGCAGCATTTGGCCTGGAGAAGCATTTGGCCTGGTTAAGCATTCAGGCTTTCAAACAGCAGTTCAGCTGAGACCCATTCTGGATGAGGGCTCGGGGCATCCAGTCTGAGGAAACAAGATCAGCTGAGAAGTTGGCCAGGTGAGGTTAGTTGTGGCTTGTTCTGTCTCTCTGACCTTCCAGCGTTCACCCCAATAACTGGCCTCAGGTTTGTTTTATTAATAAGAGCTTTTAAGATTCTGCTACAAAGTCCTGCTAATTCTTCTACCCCATATCACCACCACCTGTCCACTTGTCTCCATTTCCAGCATCTTCACCCGGGTCAGCCATCAGGCTCCTGCAGCGGTGGCCTGCTGGCGGATACCCCACTTCTCCCGCCCTACTTTAGCCAGGAGAACTTGGCCTGATCATGTCTCCTTCTCGCCCAAACCTCCCACAGCCTTGCCTTTGCATTCGGCAAAAACCAGGAAGCCCTTACATGGCGCAGAAGGCACCAGGCAGCACTTCCCCGCTTTTCCTTCAACCTCACCCAGCACACTGCGTCCTTGTTCATTACACGCCAAGCTCATGCTTTCTCCACAGAAGGCTGACCCGAGGGCTTTGTTTCCAGTTTTTAATCACACTGCTGTTCTTCTTTAACTCTGGCCTAATTTTGTACTTACAGATGTATGTGTGTTATATAAATGTGTGAATACAGATCATGTAACTACGGAAACGCATGCCTGTATATATGTGGGTGTGTGCATGTGCACATGTGTGCGTGAGTGTGTGTGTGTGTGTGTATAGGCCAGAGTTTGATGACAGAGGTCTTCCTCAGTGACTCTCCAAGACCTTTGTTTTTGTTTTGTTCTATATTTTGAGACAGGGTTTCTCTGTGTAGCCCTGGCTCTCCTGGAACTCACTCTGTAGACTAGGCTGGCCTTGAATTCACAGATTCACCTGCCTCTCCCTCCCAAGTGCTGGGATTAAAGGTGTGTGCCACCACCACCTGGCTTTTTTTTTTTCCCCCATGGAGCTCACTGATTGGTTATGCTGGCTGGCCAATGAGTGCCATGGATCCATGGAGCTCACTGATTGGTTATAACTCCCTGCCAGTGTGGGACTGATAAATGTATGCATTGCCGCGCCTGTCTTTTTAGAGGGGCGCTTGGTATTCAAGCTTAGGCCCTGATGTTTGCACAGCGGAGCCATCTCCCCAGACCCCTTCCCTTAATGCCAGTCATCACCTCAAAACTTTTTGAGAGGAAGAATTCTACTCTATTTGTTCTTACCATAAGCCTAATGCCCAGAACAGTGGTGGGTACATATCAGGTGCTTAATAAGCATCATTGGTTCTTTTGAAAATTTGCATTCAATGTCCCGCTGATTCAAACAGGCTTCCTTCATCTTGGGTATTTAAGTTTAACCAAAACATCATCTACAGAAGATGAATTCCCACCCCCCTTTCCATTTTTGCCCAGAGAAACCTTGTATGGCGCTGGAACGCAGGTCCAGGTGGATTGGTTTCGATTGCCACGGGCGTTTCTCTCCTTCCTCGACCCCTCCCCCCCCTTTTCCGTTCCTCTCTCTATTCTTTTCCTTCTAAATAACGGATATAAAGGATTATTTGCTTTCAGTTTTGACAGCGTCCGAGGATATCAGAAAAGCTGATAACGTGGCAGAGATTCGCATTTGCCGTGTTCCACTTGGATTCTAAACCTAACTTCTCAAAGAGACACTGACTACACCACAGTTATTCATCACGAAACTTTGTTTCATGAGCGTGCTTACCGTCAAAGTCCCCTTACCTGCTGTCTATGGTGTACTTATTCTCTCCCACATCGTTAGGTTCCAGGTTTCTAAAATTGAGACAAAAAAAAAATACAAAACTCAGACAAAACTGTAACCTGTATAACTTTAGAGCAGGCTTTATGCCATGCACTGGGCATTATATATATATACACTGCACATATATATGTATATGTATATATATATGTGGTATATGTGGCTAAGAGCACCGACTGCTCTTCCAGAAGTCCTGAGTTCAATTCCCAGCAACCACATAGTGGCTCACAACTCACAACTAGTTGTAATGAGATCTGGTGCCCTCTTCTGGCCTGCAGGGACACATGCAGACAGAATACTGTATACATAATAAATAAATAAATAAATAAATAAATCTTTAAAAAAAATACTGATAGAGAAGCACTACTAAAAGAAAAGAGTAACTTTTATGAATTCAGTCTAGGCTTTTGAAGGTTTACTTTTATTTATGTGTATATGTATGTCTGTGTGAGTGAATGCCATGTGTGTTTGGGTGGCCCACGAGGCCGGAAGAAGGTATTGGATTCCATAGAGCTGGAGTTACAGGTGGTTGTGACCCATTTGGTGTGAGTTCTGGGAACCAAATGTGGGGGAAGGGAGGTGATGGGGATTGGATCCACAGCCTCAAACATGACATGCCCCACCCCCAGCCCACTCACCACATTTGCTACCCAAACTCACGAATTGCTTGCTAGAGACGAGCTGCTGGAGAGGCCACTGGATGAAGATGCGGTAAAACCAGATGATGCTCCGTTAACACTCTGAAAGAAGGGGCAGCCCTTAGCAAGCTCCCAGGCAGCTAACTTACTTCTCGATGGCGGCTCATTACTGGGCGCACGTTATTGCCCATATTCTCCCCACAGCCACCCAGACCACAATCACAAACCATGGCAAAATTAACCCATTTTCACGGATGTTTTGAGCTAAGTTTTAAAAGCAGTCCTGCATTCCCATAGAACTCTTATGTCCCTGAGACCTCCTAGCCCCACGGTTCATGGATCATTGGTGGTACACAGAACGGAGGAATCATGATGTATGCAATTGGCAAATGCCTGCATTCTTCTGCCAACAGTCTGACCTGAAGTCAACTTGAGAGGGAGTCGTTACTGTACAAATTAAATCTAATCGACAGCACGTACCATTGAGCTTTTCTCTGACAGCTTCTGATATGCCTCTTTAGCAGCCGACTGCTTCGCCTCCTGTTTGGTAGCGCCTGAACCGACGCCATACGTTTTCTCCTCGAGTTTGCATTTACAATAAAATCTAGGGGGAAAATGCAAGTGTTCATTCACATATCAAAAATAATGTCAATCCAATGTACAATTTGGGGGGGGGAAGAACCCTACAGACAAATAAAGGCCTTGAGATCAGACTAATCTGATTTTTAATTTTAACTATATCTATATTTCATACCTCACATAATTTAAACCCCACAAGAATGGCCACCAATTTATCTGAATAAGCAGAAACGGTTGAGACCCTAGTTGACATTTCCCAGGAAACACCTAATTCTTTCTTGCTCCATTGAAAGATCTGACAGCAAAATGCCAAGTGATGGTTTTAAAAAACAAACGCACAAACAAACTCTTTTCGGCCTCGAAGAAAAAGATTTAGAGGGAGAGAGGAAAAGAGGAGAGTCAGCGAATTTTCTAGAGCTGCTCAAATACGAAAGAAACCCGGTTGGCAGAGCGGGGCTCTCAGGGGATGAGCCACGAGGGCGCAGCGCTATGGGAAGACAGCTCCCTGAGGATGCTCTCAGCACCTCCAGACTCTACTCCTTGTCCACACACCCTACCCCTCACAGCAGCTTTCTTCCCAGATTCGGCCAGCCGGGCTAAGATCACGCCTGCTGATGCATGGCATTTTGTCCGTCTATTCAAATGCGAGCAGACACTCACACAAGCCGCTCCCTAACTGAAAATGGGAAAGCCATTCCGTAGAGGGGCAGACCAGTGGCCACAGGGCTGCAGCTGCCTTGGCCACAGGGAAGGGAAGAACCCTGCATCCCTCATGCATAGGCATCCTGAACTCTGTGAAATGTGTAGCTGACTAATCATTCAGATGCACCTCAAAAATCAGCAGACCCCTCTTATCCGCTGGGGATACATCCCAAGAGCCAATGGATGACTGATACCATAGATTGTGTGGAACCCTAGAAATACTCACTATTCTTTTTATACATTCCTATGATAAAGTTTAACTCATAAACAAGACATAGTAAAAGATTAGCAATAGCTAATAAACTACAGCAATTAGTGTAATATATTCTACTCCTGGGTTTGTGAAAGTGGTCCTCATTTAGAAACGGCTTCCTGTAGCATGCTCACCGTCCTGTTGACCGAAGGTAACTGAAATTTCAGAAAGCAAAATCAAGGAAACGAAGAGGCTACTGTTAAAAAAAAAATCTGCCAAATTTGATTTCAATGGACCCTGCCGACTTGGGAATTGAGCATTTGATGTTCATAAATCATGTCCAACCTTCCATAATGCCTGCAGACTCGGGAATTGAGCATTTGATGTTCATAAATCATGTCCAACCTTCCATAATGAATGTATAAAAGGGGGGCAAATACTTCTGGAAAACTACAAATGAAAGCCTCACAGTTCTATTGCTTGTAAACAGTGAAACAGTAGAAGCCAAACCATAGCTCACTTTTGGGGCGACTGCCCATCGGAGATAGTGTGTTCATAATTTATAGACAGGTTTCTTTTCTGGGCAATACTATTGACAAGGCCTATGTAATTCCCGACGAACGACCCTTCAGAAGCATCTGTTTGACTATCCACCTACAAAGAAAAAAATGCGTTTAATACAAATCATGAATTATCACATGAAATTCCTAAATGAGTAACGTGAGAGACAATGTGTTATGGATTTCCCAATTATATTTTCTTATTAAAAGTGTAACTATATATCTATTAGGAAAAAAATCTGTAAAAATAAATTCTTCCTTTAATTAAAGAAATCCTAAGTGGCATATGAAAATTACATATCTATGATGTTTTGAAATATGTATGTATACACTGCACAATGGCTGAATTCAGAAAACTGCAGTATATATATCTCCTTATGTTCTTTTCTTCCCTTTTTTGTATGGCAAAGACACTTTAAAAATATATTCCCGCTGGCAGTGGTGGCTCACGCCTTTAATCCCAGCACTTGGGAGGCAGAGGCAGGTGGATCTCCGTGAGTTCGAGGCCAGCCTGGTCTACAGAGCAAGATCCGGGAAAGGCGCAAAGCTACACAGAGAAACCCTGTCTCAAAAACAAAAACAAAAACAAAAACAAAAAACAAAACAAAACAAAAAAACAGTGAGCAACTTCTCAGGATGCGCGCGCGCGTGCACGCTCACACACACACACACACACACACACTGTGGGAATAGGTGAACTAAGAAGCGGCTCTAGCCATCACTGTAACATGTACTTCTGTCCTATGCACAAGGCTAAACTTGGCACCTATACATCTCTCCAGCCCGTCACCCTTATTATTATATGTGTTCTTCTACACAAATTTCCATCATTGTTATTGTTGTCTGTCTCCCACTTTGAGAGAAGGAGTTTACCCAATTTTATCATTTTTTTTAGCTTATTAATAAGAGAATTTGTGGTTTTCCTTGGTTGCTTTTGACTTGATTATAAGGATGGCATCTTCAAGTAAGATTATATGGGAGTATTTTGGAAAGTAAAACTTCCCAGTATCTGAGGACAATCTTCCCATCTCACACGCAATCAGTTCATGTCTCGTTTTTGTACCCACGGTTCCAGTCTCTTGGTTTTTGACATTGTAGCAGATAACCCGAGCTTTTTACCACCTGCCTAGACGTTTGTAAAGACCCCCCCTCTCCCCCGGGGCTGGAGAGATGGCTCAGAGGTTAAGAGCACTGACTACTCTTCCAGAGGTCCTGAGTTCAATTCCCAGCAACCACGTGGTGGCTCACAACCATCTGTAATGAGATCTGATGCCCTCTTCTGGCCTGCAGGCATATATGCAGGCAGAACATTGTATTTGTAATAAATAAATAAATCTTTAAAAAAAAAAAAAAGACCCCCTCCCCACTTCCCTCGGGTCCATGCTTTCATAAGGATCGATACTGTTCTTGGTACTTCTGTATGTCCCTCTACCGATGGAGTTAATTTCATCTAATGCCATGTCTTTATTTCATAACACTTTCTGCTGAAATATCTCCAGATAGCTTTCTTTGTTTGATATTAGCGAATTGCATCCAAGGCCTTGTGCATGTTAAGCACAGAACCATATACCCTCCCCCAGGTCCCCAGGGACCAGAGAGACCTGTTTACAGTTTGTTTGTTTGTTTGTTTTATGTGCTATTTACCCTGTTTGCATCTCCAGGAACACCAATGTGATGTATGTTGGTTCTCTGTAAATTTCCTCCAAGTTCGTAGTTCTCTCTACCAGGACTTGCATGGCTTTCTCTGTTCTGTTTGCTTCCGGAGGTGGAAGGGACCCTCCTAGCCCTTATCAGCCCATGTCCCTCTGAACAGTCACATCTTTCCACATGTATTCAACTTCAGAGCACATAAGTGTTGCTAGCACTCACAGAGAAGTACACAGTTTTGTCAACAAATTTCCTGGTGTATTTCTCACTCAGGAAAGAATGGAGTTAGGAAGAAACAAGGAAATAAAACTTTGAATGAATAGTTTTACACTGGCATGTGTATTTTCTCACTAAGAGAAATTATACATACATGATACATATATACATACATATATATACATACACACTTACAAACATATTTACAGCTTCCCTTTGACTAGGGGTAAAAAGCCAATTACTCACCTTATTTTTGTCATTAAGTATATTAACAGCTAATTGGGCGGCAGCATTTTTTGCTTCCTGCTTGGATTTACCTTCGGCTTTTGGAAATTCTTTCTCGTCTATAATAACTTGAAATGTAAACCTGATTAAAAAGACAGTATTTACAACATATTATACAGCTTGTAATTTAGCTCAGGTCAAGCGCTCTGGTAGCCACTGCCCCACAAGTACGTTTCAGGATTCAAACTCATGCTCAGTATGTATTTAATTTAAGCACCTACCGCAATAACAATGTCGTCTTCTTTTTATTTTTTATTTTTTATTTTACGTGTATTGGTGTTTTGCCTGCATGTATGACTGTGTGAAGGTGTCAGATCTTGGAGTTACAGACAGTTGGGAGCTGCCATGTGGGTTCTGGGAATTGAACCCAGGACCTCTGGAAGAGCAGTCAGTGCTCTTAACTGCTGAGCCATCTCTCCAGCTCACAATGTCTTCTTGAAACGAAGAAGTTTGTATTTTCCTCCATTTTACTTGTTGTTGTTATTTATTTGTTTATTTATTTACTTACAGTGTCTCCCTATATAACCCTGGCAGGCCTCAAACTCACGACAATCCTGCTTCAGCTACCCGGGTGCTAGGATTATAAGCAGGAACTACTGTGCTTAGGTTTTTTTTTTTTT
>CABHPH010135542.1:0-22691 GCA_902168325.1 Peromyscus nudipes
CAGAATAAAGGAAGAACTAATTGATTAATTTCAGGCATTGTGAGGTCTCGAATGACTGTCACTGATGTGTCCACTGTGTAGCTCAGGGCAGTCAGCTATTGATTAAGTGGCAATGGGCAGGAGGATTATAATGTGGTCTTTCCTTACATAGGCATTCACTGCCCTTATTGCTACAGTGTGAATGAAGATTAGGACCTGCTTGAAAACCTGCAAATCAAAACAGAAAACATCACGGACATATGGAATATTACTTGTCCTCAGTAGGAACTATTTCATTTGGATTGAGTTTTATTTGTTTTTTGCTTACTGATCTCTAAGGAATATTGGTAAGACAATGCCTTTCCTTTCAACCCTTTGGCTTGCAATGCTTCTCTCCCCTGAAATCTAGTGCAGGTTCCCTCTATGAGGCTTGCCTCTGTCATTCCCGACTATTGCCTATTCTTGGAGAGGTAAACATGACTTTAGACCTTAGAAAAGTGATTGTAGCTATAACTTAGTGCTGTGACATTAAAAAAAAGAACCACAGAAAGAAGGTCGGTGCAATTATCTTGTAGGCATATAGGAGAAGAGGCAGCCACCAAGTGAGTGTGATGTCTGACCGAGCTATAAATCAGCAGAGCATGACAGGCCAATTCCCATTATCAAGAACCTCATGGGGCATCACAGTTTCATTGTACTGGAATTTTGTTATTTTCAGAACCCTGTTAAAATGATCTAGTCTTCAGGAATACAGATGACACACAGCATCTGGTTCCTCTGGAGGGCATAAGAAAGTAGAAAAGACCTACCTTCTTAGAAGTAATGAAAAAGTACAGCAAGGGTATTAGATAGCAGATCAGTGTAAAAAAATCAACCACTTTCTTATGCCCTGACAATAACCCAAATATAAAATTGAATAGAAAATGGATTCCATTTAAAATTGCCACAAAATCTATGCCTAATAATGTTCTTCACAAAAAGTGCACATGCTTGAAGGAGAATTGTCCAATAACAAAGCAAGCTGTAAATTAATGTCCTCACACAATATGTTTACATTCAGAATCACCTACAGAAGCATGCTATTTTATTTCAATATGTTTATGTAAAATCATAAAAGCAGGCTAGAAGAGTATATGCCAAACCCAATCTACTCCAGAAACTGGGATTGAGGCTGGTATTGAAATGATAGTCAATGGACATTTTAGTTTTATTTTTATACTGAAAAAAGAATTTAGTGTCATTCTTTAATGTTCATTTTTTAGAAAATAATTTATTTATGTATTTCTTATTTATTGCAGTTTTTCACCCAGAGGAAGTAACAGAATACACACAAATAGGTCAGAACACCAATTTTTACAGGTGGTTCTTACATTTTTTTTCATTTTTTAAAATTTCCAAATATTAGATCTTATTATCTCAGAAATAAAAAGAATGTAATCAGAGAAATTCAGTCAGAAAGTATGAGAGAGTAAAGGTATGGTGCTAGGCAGAGTCCAAAAGAGCCAGACAGTGTGACAGGGTAGACAAGCAAGACAAAGCAATACTGAACAGCATCTGGACACATCAAGCCAGCATCCAAGTACATTGCCGCTCCCCTGGGAAATGTATTTCAAAGTGGTTAGTAAGGAGTAGGATGCCCTTCTTTTTGGCTGCCCTTTTTACACCTACAACTTCCAGATTTAAAAAGATGCCCTTTCAGTCTTCCTTATCTCTATCTAGGATGTTGCCCAACATGGTTTATTTGAGTATAGTTGCCTTTACCAGTTGACTAATCAGTAGTAAAAACTTTTTTCTATTTATTTATTAAATTTAATTTTACATATCAGCCACGGATTCCCTTGTTCTCATCTCCCCCACTGCCTTCCCCCCAGCCCACTGCCCATTCCCATCTCCTCCAGGGCAAAGACTCCCTTGAGGGTTGAGTTCGACCTGGTAGATTCAGTCCAGGCAGGTCCAGTCCCCTCCTCCCAGGCTGAGCCAAGTGTCCCTGTATAAGCCCAAGGTTCCAAACAGCCAGCTCATGCACTGAGGACAGGACCCAGTCCCACTGCCTGGATGCCTCCCAAACAGATCAAGCTAATCAACTGTCTTACTTATCCAAAACTCTTAGTTTTGTTTACTCATGATTACCTAACACCAGACTGGGCTACATCTTACAGTTGATCTCCATTGCTGTGTGCCTGATGGAGGGCACCACTGTTATTCAGGAAATATTGAGACCATGATAGACTCTGTAAGCAGGAACTGAGGGAGGGAAAGAGACACCAAAACACTATTTCACATGAGAAGTAGCAATAAGAGAACATAACTGTAGCTAGGCAACCTTGAAAAAGACAATATGTTAAAGGAAGGCAGCAGCAATACTTTTTTGTTGGACAGCTTTATGTAAGCATCAAAGCAATTGGATTCTTGGGAAGACAGAGACGAAGGTGAAATGCCCAGAATTGCAAGACCTCTTATCTGGTTAGTCAAAATATTAATGGAATTGTTTATGGCTGTGCAGTGAAAATGGGTTTCATTTCTCTAATGTGGTGAGTCTCATAATTTGTCCTATCACTGTTATTCACTTCTACCAGCCTCCCTCTCTCTCTTTCTCTCCCTCTCTATTTCTCCCTCCCCCCTTTCCCAGTGCCCCACATGGGTAACTCTCTAGCTGCATTCAGAACCCTGGAGACTCATCTAGAATGTTCTACCACTTGCAGTTCCTAGCTAGCTCGATTTGTTTTTCCTGGAGTAGAGACTAAATATATTTAAGGAGAGCTGTGGTGATATTTTAGCTGTGTACCCCAATAAAGCTTATCTGAGGATCAGAGGAAAAAGCCAGCCACTATAGTAAACATAGAGGTCAGGCAGTAGTAGCACACGCCTTTATTCCTAGCATTCGGGAGGCAGAGATCCATCAGAATCTCTGTGAGTTCAGGACCATACTAGGAACAGAGCCAGGCATGGTGACACATGCCTTTAATCCCAGCACTAACCATAGAGGTCTGGAGGTCTGTACAGACAGACTGGAAGTGATGTAGCTGGGCGGAGAGAGGAAATTAGTTGGCAGAACAGAAAGGCATATAGGCATGGGTAAAGAGGAAGTAGCTCTCTGGAGGCTGAGGGTTGGTAAGATTCAGTTAGCTGTGGTTTTTCCTATTCCTCTAATCTCTCAGTTTTAACCCCCATATCTGGCTCCAGGTTTTTTATTAATAAGATCATTTAGCAATTCGTCTTACACAGAGTTATTAGAATGACCAGTTCATCCACACAGAACCAAAAGCCTTAGATACTACATTTTCGTTTCTTCAGTTGGGAGGAAAACACAGACATGCTAAGTGAGTGTTACAGTAATTCCCACACCCCTTCTGTTCAGACAAACTTTAAATATGAAATGGATAAATCTTTTCTATAGAATGAAGACTTTAAAAAATCAATAATCAGTTTGCTTTTACCTATGCTACACAAATAAAGCTGGAAGTTTTCCCTTTTCTTTATAGAGTTTTTCTTTTTTTTTTTTTTAGACACAAATTGTCTTTCTAAAGCTGGTCTTTGGGACTGTAGTAAAAAAGAAGCTTCCAGTGCACTCCAAAACACTTTCATTTCCCCTATTTCCAATTTTGTAAGGAAGAGTGCCTTGAAGTGGATGGTTTGTAGTCACTAACCATGAGCCTGGGACCAGGTCCTTGAGTGGCCTGGATAGGTGGTGAAGGCTGCATCACTGGCCATATACTGATGGAGAAATTTCAGAGCAGCAAGTCAGGACTCTCCAGATCCAGAGGGCTGCCTGCCAATAAGTATTTATGAACTCATTTTTGGACTTGGTGCTAGTATTTTAAAGAAATAAAGGCAAATGTTTTGTTGGTATCCATGGGAGGCCTACCCTTTTCTGAATAGAAATAGAGGAGGAATGGATTGGAGTGGGGAGGCACAAAGTGGGGGCAGAAGGGAGGGATTGGAAGGAGAGGAGGGAAGGGAAACTGTGGTTGGGATGTAAAATAAATAAATATTAAAAAACAAACAAACAAAAGAAATAAAAGCAAATCCCCAGAACATTGCTCCAAACATTCCATATGGATACAGTTTTCATAATAGCCATTAAAAGTAGAACTCATCTGGAGAATAAAAGGGTCATATGCAGAGGAAAGATTTAACTGAATATCTAGCCATGAGTAAAATAGCAAGCAGAAGATATTTAAATAAATCACCTCAAAATTTTTCAGTGCTGGTTTGGTCTTGGAGTGTGCTGTGTTGAGTAGAATCTCATTTGCTCATTGGATAGTTATGTATGCACAGATTTATTCTCAGTCATTGTTTCACAACACTGTCTTGGTGAGCCCAAGAGACATCCAAGGAAGAAGTACTGCTCAAGGACCTCTAAGCCTAATACTGGGGCCACGAATGACTACAGGAAACACTAATGGTGTTAAGAGGAAGCCAGGACTCATAAGCCAAAATGAAACAAGCTATGAATTTGGGAGAAGGTGTATTGTTCAAGGAATAAAACGATGAGAGAGGAAGACAAAAGTGAATAGATTCCTAAGCTAGAGCTGGACTCTCTCGGCAGGTTTATGCGGTGGAAAAGATAGGAAGAGGGGGAGCACTCAGCAGTGGGGAAATGAGAGTTTAGGCTTGCACTCCCTCTTCCTTCATGGGTCTCTCTAGAGGCTGTTTCTCAACCAATAGTGGTGAGAACAACTCACCTGTCCAGCTTCAAGCCCAAGGTAAAGGGACAATCAGCGGACTTAGGTAGCACCCTGGCTCTGCTGCTCTGCCTCCTTCTCAATAACTTTGGGTGCAGGATATCTGTCCACTTAGAAAAGAACCTGAGAAAGGGGAAGGCAAGTCTAGACTACAGACTTTTTCTAGAAAAAAAAATGGTACAAAATAGGCGATGCTACTGATTTTCAGACACTGGTAACTCTCAAATTAGTCCCAGCCCAGAGAGCGCTATTTGATATCACTATTTGATGAATGTTTTGACACCTACATTATAGGATACTGTAACTGACCTCCTTCACCCTTTAAAGTCTTTAAGCAGCACCACAGTCCTCAACAATACAAACCACAGAAAGGGAGGGGTCATTCCAGAGTCCTTTTCTTTCTTCATTTCAAAGAGTCATGTAGCCCAGCAACTCAACTCATAAATACTATTAATTTTCTTACATATTATCCTACTTCTGTTAAGTTATATAATTATTAATATAATATTAAGTTAAAACTGGTTACCCTCCCCCCCTTTTTTTTATAATGACCTTGAAGTATACCTTTTTGCACCACATCTAGTCATACATGTATATTAAATATTTGTTCACAAACCTAGAATTAATATTGATGTTGAGTTAAATAAAAACCACAGCACTGAAGTTATTGAGAATGTGGATAATGTATCTGTCAGCTGTCAAGTGATAAGATTTTTTTCTGTGATATACATGTGTTTGGTGAATCAGTGAGCACTCATATAAATGTTAACTGGTAATATGAATATATAAGCTTGCATGAGGGTATTGTAAATTCCAGAATTAAGAGTAATAAAATAATAAAGGTGTCCAAGGACTAATTGATATTTGAATTTATGTAACTCTTCCAATCAAGTGAAGCCTTGTGATTTCAGTGATTACTAATATAAGGATTTATGGAATTGATGATCAAAAGTTGAGTTAACAAGGCTTTAGTTTTTGTGGAAGAAACTAATAATTACTGTTTTTCCTTATAATGGTATTCTACTTTTTTATTTCATCAAAGTTATTTTTGCTTCAACCACTGATCTAGGTTTATTATTGTTGTTGCTTCAATATTTATTGAGTTTTTTTATATGGGCCGGCCTGAGATAAGGCGCATTGTGGATATCATACTAAGATATGGTTTTTATTCTCCAATATAAACCTAAGGAAGCAAAACCTTCCAAAGAGAAACAAGAGCATAAACCTGCCTCTTACAAGGAAACTGTTCTTCACATGTATGAAAATCTTTCTGCGAAAGAAAAGACTAAAATCCTATAAGTTACTGTGCTGTCTCACAGTGATGTCTGTCCATTCATTCTTTTACTGTGGTCATAGTCCTATTTTATAAATACAACATTTGGGTGAAAATTATAAACTTGTATAAAAGAGGCTTCTACAACTCCTCTGCTTAATATTTGTAGAAAATGTTAGAGAGAAAGGAATTCAGAAAATTCTAACTAATATAAATACAATTATTTTAATCTATTGAGAAGAAAGGGAAAATGTGTGTTTTACAGCCATTTTGGGGGTAAACTGGTCATAAAGATATGTATGATTCTCTATATTCTCTATGATATGTCATGCTTTCTTTCTTCAAAGTCAGCACCTAGGTTGCTTAGTTTTGTTTTAACTGGGCTAGTTGGATGACACCTGTTCTCCATCGTGAGGATGGAGGGAGTCCTGCTTGACCTGGGTTATGACTAACCTTTTGCTAGTGGGCATGGCAATACCAAAAAGTGGCACTTCCCATTGAGTGTGTGTGTGTGTGTGTGTGTGTGTGTGTGTGTGTGTGTTTGTGTGTGTGTGTGTGTAGCATAAGGTATTACTCTTTGGCAATTGAGTAATTGCTATATATATCCACACAACTCATACTCTTTTCCCAAAATGTTTTATGAATTCAACTTCTGTAATTATTCATATGATTGTCTCAGTTTCAAGTACTGTGTGATTAATAGTTTGGTCTCTGCTCTAAGACATCTTCATTTGGTGCTAAGACAGCAAAACTAGTACAACCTAAAATTTTGCCTGGTGAAAGAAACATATGTATTGTAATTGCCTACAATAATAAATGTTATTTTGTACAGACATATAAGTTCTAAGAAAAACTGCACTATATAGTGATTTCTTCTTCAGAACATGTAACCACAGGCAGCTCTCTACCAGGAGTCTATCCTTACTTTACAAATGGTCTCTTATGACCTGGTGCTATAACTGAATCTTCCAGAAGCCAGTAGACATGATGTTCTGTGATAAAACCCACTTTTCTATGATGATAAATGAAAATAATAGGAAATGTTGGAATCTGACCCTTCTTTATGTTTAGACCAAAATATAGTTCTTCATTAGAAGCAAAGCTAATAGTATAGGATAAAAATAATAGTAAGGCAATAAAGGCATTTAGTAAGCATGTTCATAGTGGGGTTGATAGAGTGTCCACAGTAATGAAAAGTGCTCTTCCTTATGAAAGGTGTTTATTATAGTCACCTGCAATCAGACACCTGGGGAGTTGTATAGATTTTCTTATTGTTCCATATGGTTGCTAGATAGGACACTCAACAGTCATGGTGAATAATGATGACTAGAAAACTACTTTGGTTAATTCAATTCATTGGCTTTTCTCACATCACTTATGGTCACTCAAATAGGCTCCTCTGATCCACTGCTGAAGTAGTAGAGAAAGTGACTGACATCTGCAGGGCATCTTGCCTTTCCATTTGCTTGATAATCTAGTGAGTGTTTAGATGATTTACACACATACAAAACCAATACATGCTTACAATACATTTGTGTTCACTCTATGGGGTCCATTTGCAAGATTCTTTCTTAAATCTTAATGTCACTAAACCACCATTACTTTCCAAGACAGTCCCTATCTATCCAGCTTGTGCCACGAATCTCTGATCCATATTTAAAAATATCTCTTCTTTCAGAAGTGGACAGTATTATTCACCATTCTTTTTTCTTTGTATTCTGATAGTTTCTTTTACAGTGTCCTCAGAATCATCCAGATTGAAGGATTTGGATCTATGCTTTTTCTATTCCCATTGCCACTATTTTAGAAGTGTTTTAATTTAGTGACTATAGTAATTTGTTGTTTGGTTTAATTATTGATATATTGGTGGCTGAATATAGAAAAGTAGGTGTTTTTAAATAGTTTCCTAAGGTTTTGAGATATATTTCTTTGAAAGGTAGCCACTTTACAGTTGTCCATGCTCTGGTGGGTGATCTCACATCCATATGCATATGGACAACAGTGATTGAGTTCAGTGAGTTTAAGAAATAAATAAATAGAACATAAAAACAAAGACATGTCATTTATGACTGAGTGTTCCAAACTCTCTGCGCATTGTCCACCTGTGGCTCTTTGTATTAATTCTTGTCTATTACAAGAAGAAACTTTTCTTCTGAGGATGAGTAATGGACTGAAACTCTTCCCTCAAAACTCTGGTATATAGACAGGAAGAAGATGAGATGGAAGATTGTTAGAGCCAGAGGTGATGGATGACTCCAATGGACTGTGACTGGGTATCCCAACCCCATTCTAGGGAAAGGCCTCATCTCAGGAGTAGTTGACCAACACAAAACATACTTCACTGTGTGTGTGTGTGTGTGTGTGTGTGTGTGTGTGTGTGTGTGTGTGTGTGTAGGGGTTGGTTTTTTGCTTCCTTTTGGTATTTTTGTCTTATTGTTTCTTTTTATGATTTTTAGCTTGTTTTTGTATTTTTGCATGAAAGAGCGAGAGTGTGTATGTGCAAGTGAGAAAGAGCATATGAAGAATGGGTTGATAGGAGGTGGGTAGGATCTGAGAGGAGTTGGGGAAGGGAAAACATAGTCAAATTATACTGTATGAAAAAATTTTTAATAAAAAGTTAAAACAACATGAAGTTACAAGGGAATGTGTTGGGTTTCTGGGGATAATTGAAGGTGGGGAGTGGGGAATTGATATGAACTAATACACTGCATATATGTATGAAAGTTTCAAAGAATAAATTATATTTTATTTTAGAAGAATAAAATAGATTTATTTGACTTAAAATCTGTTGAACTCTGCCTTATTTTTAAAATAATTTGAGAAAACTGACTTTTCTTTTGGACATCTTACAAAATGGAATTCAACTTCAGAATATCTTAGAAAATTTTGTCAGAATAAGCACAGCAAAATGTCCTCCATTTTCTTCAAGGATAAGTCATATGTCAAGTAAAATGTCTGAGTATATGACAACATCTTGTGGAGAAAGTTTGACCTGCAGTATGTACTGTGCTGTGGTCATGGGGAAATGTTCTACTTGGTATGAGTTTTCTTATTTGTCAAGAACATGACAGCTCCCACTTGTAAAACCCACCAGTTAGACTTGTAGTCTGAATAAATGGCATAAATAATTCGAAGGCATTGCCTTGTCAACTCAAATATGAATTCTAGCAAGATAAAAATGGAGACTTTTAATCTGATCTAGATCCTCTGGTCCTAGAGGTATGTTTTCTGTTTATTGAGTTATGTAGCTGTTGGAGAATACCAGTGAACTTATGGAGAGAAGGGCTACCATTGCAAATACAGTCTCTTTGGATAAGACTTTCATTTATCTTCATAAGCTGGGTGGGCTCACTGTTGTTAAAGTATGAATTTCTTTAATTTTATAAGTACTAATGGGCTCAAAAGATTCATTTTCAAAAATGAAGTAAATTTAAACTAATGAAATCAGCTTGGCAATTCTATTTGACTCAGATATGTAGAAAATAGGATAAATAGCATACAATTTGTTCTGCTGAAATTAATACATGTCTCTTAAATACAGATTGGCTCATAAGCAATTGGTAAATGGAGGGGAGGGGAGGCCACCAAAACATGGGAGCTGTGTTATGCCTTAACAAGTTAATATTATGTACCCAAATTTCTTTTCACAATCATAAAGGAAGTCTCAGAAGTTAGAAACATTTTAATGAAGTAGCTAAATGTTCTCTCTCTTGCTAGAAAGTACCTTTGTGTATAAGTGGCTCTGAGAAACATGATGCTTTCCACAGTATGATGTGTATATGGGTGTAGGGGAGCAAAAACCACAGAAGCAGCAGCCAGAGTATAGTTCTTCCACAACAATGAAAAATTTCTCTAGGTTGACTTTTTAAATTTTCTTATGATTGGCCTCTCTTAGAACTGAATCCAGTAATGATCTGCATCTCCAAATAGATCTACTCAAATCAAAAGGCATATGATTGCAAAGGAAAGACTGAAGATTATTTTTAAGAACAGAGTCTATGGAGGGTTAATTTTGCTAGTAGATTTATTAGGAATGTAGTTGGATGCCAGGTGGTGATGACCCACGCCTTTAATCCCAGCACTTGGGAGGCAGAGCTAGGCGGATCTCTGTGAGTTCAAGGCCAGCCTAGACTACCAAGTGAGTTCCAGGAAAGGCGCAAAGGTACACAGAGAAACCCTGTCTTGAAAAACCAAAAAAATGTTTTTTTAAAAAAGGAATGTAGTTGGATGGTTTTGTATTCTTTTTATAGAGTTCTATGGGCTTTGCTTGATATATAATTATAGTGTTGACCCCGAAAGCTTTTCAGGAAGGTATATGTGATGGCTAACTTTATGTTTCAAGTTGACCACTTTAAGGAATGCCTAAGTAACCAATAAAGCATTATCTTTATGGGTCTTTAGGGATGAGTATCTGAAGTGGTAAACTGAGTAAAACATGATTCTTCCTAGAAGGTGGGTATCTATTTGACTGAGGACTCATACAGAACAAAAAGGCAGAGGAAGAGGAAAAGTTGCTTTCTGTTCTGGAAAAGACATCTATTTTCTTGAGTCCTGCCATATTAGCACTACCACTTATCAGGCATTTGGACTGGATCTGAATTTCACCATCTGAAAAATGTCACATGATGGAACTTTTCAGTCTTTATAACAGCATGAGGCAATTCTCATAATCTCTCTTTCATATATATATATATATATATGTATATATATATGTATCTGCAGAGATTTGTAGTATGGATACAAATCTACAGAGATTTGTAGTAAAGATACATTGATAGGGGTTTATCTTACAGATTATTATGTAGAAATAATATGATCATGTATATGAAAGTACCTTATAAAGTTTCAATAATTTTATTTTCTTATTAAAACACAAGAACAATCTTCTTTACACCCCCTGTCCCCACTTTTTTGGTCACCTTTTAGGATTCTTTTTGTTAACATTTGTTAATACTTAGGATTCTGCCTTGTGGCATGAACTTTTGAATCCTCAAGTCTGACTCCTAGTGACACACCTTCTCCAACAAGGCCATACTTCCTAATCCTTCCCAAACAGTTGTGCCAAGTGGAGACCAAGCATCCAAATATATGAGCCCATGGTGGTCATTCATATTAAAACTTCTACAGATAGCATACTGACCTTGCCCTTGGGGAACTCACAGCCATGTGAAGGAATTGGAAGTAAGATAATCATAAAAACAAAAATATAACTAAAATCCACAAAGGAAATAAACATGCAAAGCAAGAGCATATAATAAAGCTTCTATATCTTTCCAAAGCATTGAGGGAAGTTCCTCTGAGGAAGGGCCATTTGAACAAGGCTAGTACAAAAGCATTAATTATTGAAGTGTGTGTACGTGTGCATGTGCGTGTGCGTGTGCGTGTGTGTGTGTGTGTGTGTGTGTGTGTGTGTGTGTGTGTGTGTGACAAAGGATCTTTACAAACAGGGAAACAATATGTACTGAAATACTACAGCAGAAAAGAAGACACATAATTGAAGATTTGAAAGGTCGATATGCTTTAGATCCCAGCAAGGGAAGAGAATGTCAGGTAGGGCTATCCTTTGAGCAGTTTTATAAAATATTAAAGGAGAGTGCTTTCATGTGTTAGAAACCAATAACAAATACTAGTTATTATGATTGATATTGAGTTATTGAGTTGGTCTATATAACATCACCAGTTTCTGACAAGAATTTACGTGATTCATGGTAATTCTGTTGTGTTTAAACATGAGAACAATGAAACTCACTGAAGAATTTTAAGGACATGAATGAATTTGCAACCTGAAAATTACTTGTTGGTCAAGGAACATATTAGATAGAGGGAAGAGAGGTATTACAGTCTGGTCAGGTGGCACCATGGTTTTCTTTCAGAGTGCTACTTTATTCCTGTCTCCTGGAAAAGGATTGTGCCAGTGAAAATGCACAGATATAGAAATGTAAGATCTGGGATCAAATAGACAAGCTATATAGAATATAAAGGTTGAATGGAAGCCAATAAAGATCACATCTAGCTTCTGCCTTAAGACAGAGATTGGTAGTGGTGCTACTCATGGAGTTGGTCATTACATTTTGGTGAAAGAGTGAATTTGGTCTTAGATATGCTTCTGAGTTGCCTTGGGGATTTTCAAGTGAAGACAATGAGTAGCAAGTTGGATACATGGCTCTGTACTTCAGAAGACAGAGTGGACTGCTTTGGAGACAAGTGTCTGTGAAATCCAAATGTGCTCATTGAGCCCCTATACACTGATGAGCATACTTAGGGAAAGAGCACAGATGGAAAAAATAATGCTGAGTTGCAGCTGACCTTCAAGGAACTTCTAGAAATTCAGCACAGGAAGGTCAGTGAGCCAGTGGAGAGAAGCTGGAGAAATACATGGCATGACACAAAGCATTTGAAATTCTCCATCTCTTTCTTAAAAGTAGAACATCTTCAACATGGAAACCAGTGATTCAAATGAGAGGGACGTCGTGAATCTTGTGAGAAAGCGGTACTTTTTAAAGCTGAATAAACAGTATTGACCATAAAGACTATTTGACATTAGTTCCTGACACATGTAAGCCTTCTCTACCTTAATGCATCTGTGAGAATTGTGCTCAGTAGGATGCCTTCTGTTAAATAGGATTTCTCTTTCATGTGTTTTAGATAAAACAAGGCTATATGCCACTTTAGACAGTGCTTATCATTTTCTTACGTTATTTATAATCCACTTGGATATATTTTATAATTTAAATGCTGAATTATAAGCTTCATTACTATTAACATAATGAATATTATAGAAGCAGGAAATCATTTACATAGATATATCCAGAAGCACACAAGAAAAATACTTACAACTCCTGTCTTTGTGTGTTGAACTGATCATATGGGACACTACATATTTATATCTCCCTTCTTCCAGGATCTACTACATGTTTCTCTTCCTGTGTCAGTGCCTCAACTGCTTGGAATTTTTTGTTGGAGCATTACACTCTTCATTTCTGAAGTAATCATTTGCTGGGTTAAAGGGTCCCATTAGTAACAGGTTTATTGGAGTAGTTTTTAACTCAGAGGAGTCTACATATATTCCTGCCTCTCTCCACTATATAATAAAATCACAATTTTCCTTTGATAATCAAGATATTTCTAAGATAATAGAGTAATATCCTAACTTCCTTTTTTGCCAACTCAGGCATAAAGAATCAAACTGGCCAGGAAGTGATGTCAGCCCCTCGCTATTGGTAACAGGGGTTTTTTATTACTTTCTAGAGGAAATATTCCTTGCATGTAAAACAAGTAAAGCATCAAGCCATGGAGATGTTGGACATAGAAAGTCATTTTATCAGCAGATTTTTATTATCATAGATAATAGTAAAGTGGGTAATTTTCATTTTCAGCATCTAATTTAGAGAAGCCATGTATTGTTTGCTGGCTTAAATTCCCGATTACAAATTGGACAGCACTCACTGTGAGATGATGGTATATTTCCCAGATCATCACAGAAAAATATACTCATTATTGAGGCTGCTGGAAGAGCTATTAGCAAAGAACCTTTAGCTCTTAGCCCATGTCTAGGTTACTGTTGCTCTATGATACTTCCTTTTCTACAGTACTATCCTTTCTGCAGGTGCTATTGCATTCGGTTACTGGACAACATTAAATTACAAAGCTCCAGCCATCATTAACTCAGTCCCAACCAACTCTGGCTATCTGGCGCTCTCTCGCTCTCTCTCTCTCTCTCTCTCTCTCTCTTTTTTTCTCCTTCCACTTCCCCTTCCTCCACTTCTTCTTCTCTTACAAAGTTAGTTGAGGCTCCCTTGGACTTGCATGGTAGACGTACTTCTGTGTTTGTTCTGTTCTAGTTTCTTTGTCTCTTTTGCAGAAGTTGAGTGAGAGACTTCCTACATGCTAACCTCATCATAAGTTTTCTGAGAAACTCAGTATGCAATAGCCCCGTCCTGAAAAATAACCTGGCTGGCCAAGCAACACAGTCCTCAGTCTGTCAATCTTTTTTTCCATCAGACCAGCTTTTTGAGTTGACAGAGTAAACATGAAGAATTCAGTAGATGTCATCTTACTTTCTTCATTTCCTGAATGAATGTTCCCATTTCTGAAACAACTGTGATAACACAAAGGCCATAAAGGATGCTCTAGGTCCATGTTTGCCAGTAATGGCAAATTCCTTGTAGGCAGGAGAGGCATGTTTGCATCTCTAGTATACATGTTATACACATGACTACAGTCATGTGTATAACAACATTTTGGTCAATGATGAGCCACTATATAATGGCACTCTCATAAAACTCTAGTCGGGCTAAGTACTGTTTCTTAGTAGCATCATAACCTCACACTTCATCACTCATGGGTGTTTTGTTAGTGTTTTTGTGAGATAGTTGTTCCCCAAAGTAGTAGAAAATTACCTTTGTCACTCACCTTCAACAAACTTTGATAACTCTCAGTCATTTTTAACTTAATTCAGATGGATTTCCACATGATCATAATAATGAAAACAAAACAATTCCATGAAACAAGATGCTGTTCACAGCCCCAACCCCAAAAAGAACAAAGAAATATGCTGATGTCTTAGTTGATTGGTGGGTTGGTGAAGCAAATCATAACTTCTACCTTTTTGAAATTTCTGCTGTGTGTAGGATTACTTTCATTAAAGGAAGACTGCCTTTAAAAAAGGAAAGCTGTCCTTTTGTTTTCTGGATAGTGGGTATGCTCCATTCTAAAACACTTGAACACACACATTAAAAAAAGATGCTTTCCTTTCTCCTGAGTTTTTTCCAAGCCAAGCCTCAGGTAGCAATTTACCATCTGTGTGCACAGGTGTAGCTGAGTGTGGTATTCAGACAATTCCTCCCAGAATGAGCTGCAGAGACACTTGGATATGTCTATCAATTTCTCTTAGGTTGCTGGTTATTCCTATCTATTGCTAGAAGGCAAAATCATCTTGTTATATTTATTAATTGCCTAGGCAGTGATTTAAGAATATATTCATGCCCTTTTCATGATTCCTATGAAATGATATATGATTTTTAATATTGCTTCAGCGTAAGGCAATTACCTTGTTACTTTGTTAACACAATTACTGAAATTAATATTCATTTCCTCTATAATTTAATCAGTCATGAAAATGGACTCCATGCTAGATCTAGTATTATAGTTTCCTTCAGGGCTATGTAATTTCAGTGTGACATTTCTCTTTTTTCTTTACTATGGCTTTGTATCAATCAATCGTCAGTGAATCTTCATCAAGAGGCATTCCTGGGGAAGTGAGAAGTTTGAACTTATCATGATTTTTAGTGTTACGTGATAAAAGCACAAGCAAAATGAGTGCTGCCATCTTAGGCATGGGCAGATGTAGAAGAATCCAGTGCTCATGACTCGAGGCTGAGCTTGGCTTCCTTGCAAATTTGCAAGATTCCATCAATTAATCAAAACTAAGGATCTTTTTACTTGCTCTTATAGAGTGATCTTAATAACATAGGTAATTTGTTAGCTACAATTAACATTTTTTCCTTTATTTTTTTCTCCTTTTCAATCCAGCAGTGTGGCACTCAGGCTATCCACATAAGCCAGATTAGACATTTGCCCTTGCCCACCAACTGCCATGGCTTGATAAATGTTGATTGGAACACATCCTTGCAATGGAGAAGGGTTTGCCGTGAGACACAAAGCAAAATGCTCTTTTGGATCCATTTTATTCATGCTCTCTTTGAATATGTGGAATGTGTCTCTTCATTATATTTTTAAGACACACAGTTGGCAAGTCCTTACTGGAACAATTGCATTTTCTGTTTGAGGATAGTGAAGCTTCTGGAGCTTGACAGGCTTTTGTAAATAAAAAAAATAAATGGTTCATACAACCCGAGGTCCTTCTTATAAAAAGCGGAATTTCATCAGCTCTGTTGATTTCTGCCAGCACAAAGGCACCTGAATCCCATCATCCAGCTGAATGAAAAAAAGAAAAAGAGAGGGAAATAAAGAAACAACCACAATCAAGTTTTGTCCTTGACTGAGTAATAGGGTTAATGAATAAGTTGTTTTGTTTCTAGAAAGCACTGCTTTGACAACCACAGGAACACACTGTACATTTTTTTAACCCAATCCTAAAAATGATTGTGTTGGTTGTTAACCTAGTTTTTTTTTTACACGCACTTTAATCAAAATATACCATGTCTATAGCAGAAATTGTAATCTGTTTGCTTTTGAATGGGTACAAAGGCTATTAAATGTCCTATCAAGTGAGAGCTGTAATAAGAGAGAGAATATTCCTGGGTTTTACCCAATCTGGACTCCTGGTATCATCTTCATTGGCTTGCATCAGGCTTTTGTTGTTGGAAAAAAGAAGCAAATTGGAGGCCACCAAAGAAGAACCTGAGTTTTGAATATGCCAGATCTTTGTAGTGCTGCTGTAGCAACCTAGGAGCTTGAAGAAATTAGAAATTGAAGGAGAGAAAATGTAATTACATCTCTGTGGGATTGTGAGCCTGTTCCGTTAGTTGAAATTTTGAATTTTAAATTCAAACTTTCTATGAGGCAGGCATTTAGACATTCTCACAATAACAAATTGCAGCAGAACACTGTTCTTGTGAAAATTGTATCACTATTTTTTTCTTCTTTTCTTAATGGAAAGGTTTTTCTTCAGCTGATAAGCAGACATAAAGCTTTGGTTTAGGTCCATATTCACGATGTCTTTAAAATTTTAAACAGTGTCTTTTATCACAAAGTTATTAATTGTGGAAAGGCATTTAAATTTAAATTGTCAGTGATTCACTGACAATGTGTTAATAAATGTTGATATCATAAAAAAGTAAGATAATGCAGAGGCTTATTTTGGGAGGTAGGCGTGTAAAAGGGAGCAGGCTGCACAGTGTATGCTAATTATAGTGGTCAATCCAACCAGACAACCACAGAGTCTCAAGCACTGGCTCGCAATAGGAAAGTACAGCATCTGACTTTGGGTATTGCTTCAAATGTGAGCCACCACAGTGATGTGGGGGTGGGGCACTGGGAGCTTTTCTTTGAGGAATGTTCAGAATCATAAAGAAACTCAACAAGCGCTATTAACCTTCGAAATGGCATTAACAGTGGCATATAATTCAACCTTGCTTTGTGCTGCTCACACACACACACACACACACACACACACAAAATACCTTAAAACAATTTACATGTGTCCACGAGACAGAGAAGAAAGATACAAAGGGAAAGAAAAATGAGATGTGAGTAGAAAAATTTTAAAGTGAGATTTAAAAGTACATGTAAAAGCTGACAGAAAGAACTTAATATTCACGACAAAGCCCTGAGTTTAGTTTTTACACAGGGGCATCGAGATACTTTGAAGGTTAAAGACCAAAGGCTAACAAATGTGAAGCCACCTAGAGGGGCATGAAGGCAGAGCTAATCACATCACCCTGACTCAGTCCCAGTCACAGAATTCTTAGAAGGCTTTACAAGAGCAGCTAAAAATCAATCTGAACATTGTGCAAGGATTTCAGAGCCTGGACTGAGGAAATGAATATAGTTGAATAGATGGAAGGGAAGATTATTTTCAAAGTCATTTACAATGTCACATATGCAAACAAAAAAGACAGAAGCAAAGAAATGCTGCCTAGCAAATCAGATAATTTGTATGTGTATGTATGTATTGTATGTATGTATTTACATATATATGTACTTATTTCCTTTAATCATTCACAATGGTTTCAGATCTAGCAGTCACTACATTGATATAAGTTCTGGAAATAGAATTAGGCAAGCCTGGCCCCGGTGATAATGAAATTGGCAAAGACCTTTCTTTGCTTTCTTCTCTCCTTATTCTGGTCACATACTGTCTGTGTGGATTTTGTTTTCAGGTGCTGAGTGTCCACATGTGTCCAGGTCTTCCCTGGTTATCTGTTGTAGGGCTTGTCTTCCTGCCCTCCTTATATTTGATCCTGTCTGGTTCAGTCACTCACTCACTCACTCACTCACTCACTCACTCACTCACTCACTCACTCACTCTGTTCTTTCACACATAAAATGTAAAATACTTCCATATATATACTTCCTTTTTTTCCTTTATGCTCACATGCATCAGCTCATATGGACTCCCTCATCTCTTTTGTTTCACAAATTCTATGCAATTGTTAAGCTGGATGCTTTGATACATTAATCCACTAATGATATTTTTGCATATTAATCTTGTTCATTTTTCTAAAGAATTACAGAAGATTGCCTTATTCTCTAATTATGATAAAATGTTAATCCTTGCTTCAGTAAAGGAGATGGTGCATATATAACCTCCAGTCATACACAGGAGGTAATCTTGATCATAGGATTAGGCCAATGAGGATTCCTATTGGAATATAGATCTTGGAACTTGCTCTTTTACTTCTTCCACACTTGATGTGGTCAACATTTATCAAGTGTTCTTTGGTGGGGTATCCCTGATCCTGAGTCCTAATAACTCTAAGCTGTATAAGGTAGTTTGATCATGTTTATTAGGTTGAAAATTCTAGAGAATCTGACTAAAGAGCTCCAAGGGAAAAAAAACATATAGAAACTACAGTCATATGGGATTTGAGGAACAAGGTAGAATGGTGAAACAGTTTAAAATCCACCAGCTTAGATGACCTCTAATGTTTTCCCTAGCTTATCCAAATCTATTTATTGGGTTGTGTATCTGCATGTGTGTCTGGGTATGGAGGACATCCTAGGGGTCACTCCTCAGGAGTTGTCTACCTTGTTTTTAAGATAGCGTCTCTTGCTTGTCTGGAGTTCACCACATAGGCTAGAATGCTGCCCACAAGGCCTATATACTCACTTGTCTTTTCTCTCTGGCACTGGTACTACAGGTGTATGCTACCACCCCTGGAATTTTGTGTGGATTCTGGGACTTAAACTTAGGTCTTCATGCTTTGGGGACAAGCACATTGCCAGTTAAGTTATTTCCCAAGTGTGGGTTTTGCTATGCTTCCCCATATTATTACAAATATACTTGGGATTCTGTAGGTCAACAGCATTATCAATGCAAGCTACTCTAGAATCATATTGACTGTATTTTCAGACATATCCTATCAATTCTATGGCTTAAATTCCTGCCAGAATTTCTGGAATTTAAGATCCTCCAACTATTTAATGAATATTTTATATCTTAGAGGGACAAAACACTTTACAAGAAGAGACTGACATTCCTGTTGACCTGAGGAGAGATCCTCATATAGGAGAATGTGGATTGTGGTTTTAGAAGCTCAGGGGCTTGTTTGACAGAAGGTTGGCCTCACGTTTCTCTATGTGCTGGTTGGACTGAGTGCTCATCTTCTGGAAGTTTCTTTTATATTGGAGGTGGATAGTTTCTGATGTTGTCTTGGATTTGCCTTAAAGTCTTTCCCCCTCCCATGTCTTTCTTGTACTTCCTGTGTGTCTTAGCCCTTAAACCATCTCTCATTCTCTGCTTTGTAGCAGAGTCTTTCTAAATTATAAGACAACCTGATTTCCCTCCCCCAATGGCATTCACAGCCTGTGCTTCTTCCAAACAACAGCTTCTTTAAGGACACTTGCGAGTCCTTCGGATTAGTTCTGGGAAAACAAATCTGTATAAATACCCACTGTCATAATCTTAACTGCCCCCTCAGCAACTTTCTATTTTTCTCCAAGGCAGAGAAATAGTCGGTTGGTTTTTCCTTTGGCACAGAGTGTATTGTCAGATACCCAAATGACTCCAGGATGCTCCAGTTCTCACTTTGTGGGGGATAATTCCTAGATCTGGGGAGCTTGGCAAACCCCTCCAGTTTATATTTACTTGCTTGGATACAGCAGCACACAGCGAATCAAGACTCGGAAACAGCTCTGGGCTTCTCATAGTTCCCTGAGGTAATTATGCAAAGTAAACTCTAATAAAGATCATGGGTTATACACATAAGAGCAGCTTAAATCCATGCTTCATTTAAGCTCATTGTGATGAGCGGATATTTGGCTGTTTGTTGCCTTTTCTCTGTGGGCCAAAAGATTGGCATTTATTTCAGGAGAGCATAATTTGTTCTTCAAGGGAAGACAGTTAAATGCTAAACAAAATTGCATTCTAAGGGATGACAAGGGAGTTATGTCTTGGATTCATTCCCCCTCCTGCATCCCCTCCCCATGCTGTGTGTGTTTTTCAATGTACAATTCTTAAGAGCTGAGAGGTGAGAAGGTAGGTTCTCACAAGGGACATGTCTGTGGTAAGAAACCATGCTTCCTCTACCTGTGATGTATGACTAGGATTTCTCTGAGGTTACCAGGATACTGCATAGTGTTCTTAAAAGAAGGGTAATTCAAACTTATCACACTGATAAAAAGATTAGGAAATAGCATAATTTGATGTAACTTCGCAATTTGATGGTCAGACTAACTGTATTGTTAAAGGACTTCAAAGGCTTATCCTTGAATGTCCCTTGATACTAGACATTGTCCCCCCTAGTTCCTTCCATTGTCAGGCACAAATGACTGTGCATGTAAGATGCAGTCCTGTCCATGCTCTGGGTTCACGTTGTGAAAGACAGGTACTGTGTATCAGTAGCCATCCTTATCTGTACCAGCAGGTGGAGTTTGCAACCCTGCCACACACATAAATGGAGTGAAAATTAGACTCAACTTCTGACACATGCCACAGAAACAGCTTCAAGCTATGACATCTGATTGGCACCCTCTGTCCTAATCTCTCCCAGGTGTCAGGCAATGCCAGTTAAGCTCTAGCTTTATTTATTTTCATACTCCAGAGGCAAGCTATGAATCAGAACTCATTATCATTTCTGATAGCCAAACTCAGGTGCCTATTTTTCTAAAAACAGGAGAGAGTGACTATGAAATGCCATCTTTTGGACACCGTACTGCCATTGAAAGAATGAACTCAAAGAAGCTGAGGTTCCTGTCATTGGGCCTGCATGAGACAGTCAGCCATGGATGAGGGGAGAGCCCATGAAACTCCACCTGCTAAACTCTTGGCCTAGGACAGATTCTGGGAGAGGGAGAGTTATGGTCTCTAGTTGTGTACCCACAGGTGCATACACGAGGCTCCAGTGGATAGTTCCAAATCCAGGCACACAGACAGCCATGTTTATACTTAGGGAGTCACAAAACAAAACAAAAAGACATGAATGTGGGAAAGAGAGTCTTAGGGAGGAAGCTGGACTGACAGAGGTTAGAGGGAGATGTGAGACAATGTGTGGGAGATGGTAACCAGAATACATTTTATACATGTAAGAAATTGTCAAAGAACAAACAGTTTAGTATTAATGATGACTCAGGACTCTTAGCACTCTGATTTAGTGTCACATGGGATTCACTTTTTAAGCATTTTATGGGGGAATCATCTCAATACATTTTCAGTCCTTCCATGTGTATCTCAACTTTACAATAGGGCTACAGTCCTCTGGGTTCAGCTAGCAGGTAGAGAGAGAACAGAGAAAGATACTGGAAGTGATCCCATCACTCTGCTTGGAAAGTGATGGGTACGCATTACCATTTAGGTCAAGACAACTAAGACATGTTGGCTTGGCATCTACTTCTTGGAAGCAATGTAAATGGAGCCAGGATCTTTGGTGGGCAGCCAGCCTTCCCTGCCATGTTAGGTGATGTGTAGAGGTGTACATTTGCAAGAAAGGTTGGTATAATACACGTCAAAGAGTCCAGAAATAGTTTCACAGCTGCAAACTTGGAAACAGCATGTGAATCTGAGTTCTGGAAAGCTTTGTGTCCATTGGAACTAGTTTTGATGCATTTGGGCAGTTTATATGACTGGGCTTGATTTGGTATTAAGTTTAACCTTCCAAGCTGGGTCCTGCCAGAAAGCCTGCTTGTCATTTGATACCTGGTATCTGGAGTGCCAGATTACAGACTTTGACTTTGTACCTGCTGGCTGGGATCCTCTCCAAAGCTGGTAGAGTCCCCGGAACCATCACACTGAGAGGGAATGTGAGCACAGCTAGTTCCTTGAGACTTGTGCCAGGAATCTCTATCAATTTCTGATGCAAGATTACTTTTGGTACTCCTCCACTTACAATGAGCTCTAATATGCTGGTACACCTAGCTGATTTATTTACTGGATGGCTCTCACAGATGGTGAAGATAATCTGCTTCATATCTCTAACCGATTACCAGGTTGCTGCCTGCACCGTGTGCATCAGCTGATCCTCACTAAGGGAGAGCTTCATTTTCTAGACTCTCTTTTTCTCTTTCCTGGCTGCTCTAATCTAGCTTCAGCCTCATTAAGTGTCTAATCCTAGAAATTGGATGTAAAACTGGCTTAGTCATTTCCTACTTTATGTCCCCCCTTTCTTTATTGTTAAAGCTTTTCCAGTTCTTAGTCACCAATTCTTAGTACCCATAACTGACCATAAACCCACAATCCTACTAATTCCAGAGCTCAATGGTGCCTTGCAAGCATTTATGTTCACCAACTTTTGGTTCCTATCTTTCAGAAGTCCAAACAGATCCTTATAGTGATAGCCTAGGGACACACATCTGAAGTTGTATCACTCAACACGGAGAAGTGGCCCAGGCTTATCTGAGAAATCTAGCATGTCATAGAAACTCAACATCTCACTATTCCCAATGTGACAATCATAGAACGTAGATGAATCAAGTTCATTTAACCTTTTCACATACCTGAGCTCCCTAGTTGGGTGGCATTAACAAGTGTAAGCGGCTGGATGAATAATTGATATTTCTCCTATCTTGTGAAAAAGAAGGCAAAAATGAATGAAGCAACGTAAGTTATCATAGCCAAATTGCTATTAGGCAGTTAA